>JAWNZC010000140.1:1582500-1820000 GCA_035771165.1 Paragorgia papillata
GTTTTGGGTCTACCATCCGTCGGGTTTTCAGGAAGAACCAAGGACGAGTCGTACCAAAAGTCTTCACCCTACGGTAAACATCCCTCGTCCCGGAGCTCGCAGGGATCTCTTTCATACAGGGGTTCTTCTTCGGAGGATGACGACGAGCGCACTAATTATAAATTGGGCGTTAAAGGGAGCAAGTCCTCGGGAACGTTTGCCGTAGGGTTAGCGGCGAGAAGAGATAAGATCAATAATAAACACCAACAGCAGCAGCAAGAACACCATTCAGATGAGGAGGGAGATGGTTGTGAATTATGCGCTGCTGAAGCAAGGGTAAGTTTAACTCTTTCGCGTCTGGCATTAGCCAGAGTAAAGAGCGGCTTAAAGTTTTACAAATATTCTATATTCTTTAATTTAGGAAAAAGAAAAACACGACAAGAAACTAAAAGAACTGGAAGCCGCTGGTACGAAAGCTTCCTTTTCTGTTTGTTTGTTTGATTGTCTCGTTGTCTGTCTGTCTGTTTGTTTGTTTGTTTGTTTGTTTGTCTGTCTGTCTCTCTCCGACCGTTGGTCTGTCTGTTTGTCTGTTTGCCTATCCGTTTGTCTGTCTGTCCGTTTGTCGGTCTGTCTGTTTATCTGTCCATCTGTCCGACCGTTGGTCTGTCTGTTTGTCTGTCCGTTTGTCGATCTGTCCTTCTGTCGGTCTGTCTGTCTGTTTATCTGTCTATCTGTCCAACCGTTGGTCTATCTGTTTGTCTATCCGTTTGCCGATCTGTCTTTCTGTCTGTCTGTCTGTCTGTCTGTCTGTCTGTCTGTCTGTCTGTCTGTCTGTCTGTCTGTCTGTCTGTTTGTTTGTCTGTCTGTCTGTCTCCGACCGTTGGTCTGTCCGTCCTCCGTCCGTCCGTCCGTCCGTCCGTCTGTCTGTCTGTCTGTCTGTCTGTCTGTCTGTCTGTCTGTCTGTCTGTCTGTCTGTCTGTCTGTCTGTTTGTCTGTCTGTTTTGTATCATGTAACCTTAAAAACATTTCAAACTTCTGAACTATATTTTGTGTATATTCTGTTGTAGCAAAAGCAGGTCCACACCATCCAAGGAACTTAATGTTAGGCATTGTATATTCAGCCAAGGTAAGCATATTGTTGAGTTAGCCCCACAATGATTTTTAGCTTGGTACTACTCCTTATGTTCAACACATATCAAACCTTAGCCACTTACTTTGTTCTTACAGTTTTTGGGCAGTACCAACTTAATGTCGCCAGTCGCACCTAATAAAGCAATACGCCTACAACAAGCGCAAGAAGCCATTGGTCGAATAAAGGTATGTACTGTAGCACACTCAGATTTAGGCCCTGTTTACATGGAGCGGATTCACAGTCCAATCGAATCGAAAAACGCGAGTGAAGTCAATCCGACCAGGCACATGTTTACATTGAGAATCCGATCTGTTTTTTGCTTTTTGTAAGTGGTTTTTCAACACTATTTTCTGGACTATACTCAATGTACGCCATGTTTACAACACGCACCAACTTCACTCATGCGTATCAAGTCATTTTCAAGTCAAACCGTGTTTAGATGAATCAGATTGGAGACATTCAAGTCGGTCCTTGTTTGAATCTCAAGTCAACCCACTCAACTTCGTGGATTGACTTTCAGCCATCCGTTTCGATCAGATCGAAAACGTTTAGACCCCATTTACACGGTACCGGACGAAAGAGACCAGTCTCGAATTGGTCCTATTTCGCCGTGTAAACAGGCGGAACCGTACTAATTCGAGACCGGTCTCGAATTCGTCCGGTACCGTGTAAACGTAGCCTTAATCTTCTTTTTTTAAACACAACAAGGAGAAACAACATGCGAGATTTGACTTGAACACTCATTCCGCTTCATGTCCGTAGTAATAGAACATTCCATCGAAAATGAAAAACTAATTAGAATTTGATTAATTTTTGAAGGTTTTCGTGGCGATAATTGAATGAATGAATATAGATAGGTTTGTGGGTACACCACGTTTATTATTTATTTGTTACGCTTTTCTTTCATGATTATATTACTTTGGTGAAGACCTGTGGCGCAAGCGGAAAGCTCGGCAAATAAATAATAAACGGTGTTTATTATACAAACGTTTCTAGAATTTGATTAGAATTTTTTTTTAAATTGGCAAAGTTAGAGATTTTGCCTAACATATTCTAAAAATGTATGAAAAATGGAGGAGGGGAGAGGGAGGGGGGGGGGGGGGGGGGGGAGCACTGATCTCTATATAACTGGATTGCTCATCCGGCTCCAAAAATGAAACCAGCGGAAATGACGAATTTGGAGTACCAAATATTTCTGCCATTGATATCAAACAAAGAACACTGTAGTTTTGCATTTGTTGGTATTATTTAGCAGCAAAACGTGTTATTTTGTAGTTTTTTATTCCGCCCGTTAATCGATAAACTTGCCTATATTACAAAACTCGTAAAAACCAACGAAACCAATCAGTAACTAACTTCATTATATAACTATCTATATACCTTTGGTATTACAAAGCCTTGAAGTATGTATGTAGAAGTAATATTGGGCATTTCACTTGATTACATAGCATGTTCTAGGGATTTTTGGTGAAGGAAAATTCGAGTGTAGAATATATACATTTTAAGATCAAACCGGGACCAGTTGCGAAAAATGCAACTACACAGGCCTTCCGGCAGGAATTGAACCCACGATCGGAAATCGCATAGAAAATCGGCCACTTTCATGGGGCAGTTCGCAGTCCACGTGCGTGCTGGCTCAAGTGAGTTGTTGGCCGTGTATTGATGACGTTTACACGCAAGATATTCGTTCTACGCATGCGTAGCTAATACGGGTCAGCCCGTATTTCGCGAGCCTCGACAGCCGCCATTTCCGATCGTGTTGCGAGTGAAATGCCCATTTCCAGTGAAATGCCCAGTATTACTTCTAATGAAGCCAATTTTCTCCTGGCATTACCACCTTAATGTATACAGAACTCGCGATCAAGCTCTCGGCAACGCCCTCCGTGGCACAGTGGTGAGAGCATTGTACTAGAATCGCAAGGTCGTGGGTTCAATTCCTGCCGGAAGGCCTGTGTAGTTGCATTTTTCGCAACTGGTCCCGGTTTGGTCTTAAAATGTATATATTCTACACTCGAATTTTCCTTCACCAAAAATCCCTAGAACTTGAAGTATGTAGTTGACAATTTCGGACTGTATTTGCTTGTATTTCCCTTCTGTTTTTCGGTAGCAACAGTAAATTGCCATCTGACAATTGTTTTACGGCTTTTCCTGTTTTACGGCTCCCCCGGTAAACGGTAAACTCTTACTACTCTTAAGCCCGCAAGGTACACTGGACCTGGAGTAACAATATGGCCGCCAGTGACTTCAAAATGTTTACTGCTGACCATAAAAAATAGGCAGTCCAGTTGTATAGAGATCAGTTGGGGGGGGGGGGGGGGGCTTCACACATATAAAATACCTTACGACCTACGATGGCAACTTTTACAACCACGTCTTGTAAATAAAATAATTCTAGTTGTGAAACAAAGAGAATGAATAATTTTCCTCCCTAGAGTAATATCAACACCGTCCTCGTTCTTTGTACAACGCTTAGAAAATTTCCACGTCTTCAGGACGACGTCAACTCACCAAAAGATGAGAACTGTTGCTTGAGATTGACTTCAATACAGACATTACAATCATTTTAGAAGTACTGGAACGTTTTGGAAATCATTAAACTAGCTTCAAATATTAAATAGAATAGTTAGCCGTGACTTTTATAACATTTATGTTGCTTTTTAACCGCAGTCGTCGTCCTAGCATGGTAAGGCCCCTATACGTTGTGCACTCACTCATATACATGCACGTACAGTCACACACATCTCAATTTCTCAACATGTAGGTCCCAGAAGGTGAAGAACAGCCGTCTTCTGATGTCGATCTATTCATCTCCACTGAACGAATTAAAGTTGTCTGCTCAGAACAAAAGGTACGTATATACAAAGTGAAGTGAAGCGAAGCGAGGTGGAGTGGAGTGGAGTGAAGTGAACTAGTGAAGTGAGGCGAGGGGGAGTGGAGTGGAGTGAAGTGAACTAGTGAAGTGAAGTGAGGCGAGGGGGAGTGGAGTGGAGTGGAGTGGAGTGGAGTGGAGTGGAGTGGAGTGGAGTGGAGTGGAGTGGAGTGGAGTGGAGTGGAGTGGAGTGGAGTGGAGTGGAGTGGAGTGGAGTGGAGTGGAGTGGAGTGGAGTGGAGTGGAGTGGAGTGGAGTGGAGTGGAGTGGAGTGGAGTGGAGTGGAGTGGAGTGGAGTGGAGGTGAGGTGAGGTGAGGTGTGAGGTGAGGTGAGGTGAGGTGAGGTGAGGTGAGGTGAGGTGAGGTGAGGGTGAGGTGAGGTGAGGTGAGGTGAGGTGAGGTGAGGTGAGGTGAGGTGAGAGGTGAGGTGAGGTGAGGTGAGGTGAGGTGAGGTGAGGTGAGGTGAGGTGAGGTGAGGTGAGGTGTGAGGTGAGGTGAGGTGAGGTGAGGTGAGGTGAGGTGAGGTGAGGTGAGGTGAGGTGAGGTGAGGTGAGGTGAGGTGAGGTGAGGTGAGGTGAGGTGAGGTGATGGTGAGGTGAGGTGAGGGAGGTGAGGTGAGGTGAGGTGAGGTGAGGTGAGGTGAGGTGAGGTGAGGTGAGGTGAGGTGAGGTGAGGTGAGGTGAGGTGAGGTGAGGTGAGGTGAGGTGAGGTGAGGTGAGGTGAGGTGAGGTGAGGTGAGGTGAGGTGAGGTGAGGTGAGGTGAGGTGAAGGTGAGGTGAAGGTGAGGTGAGGTGAGGTGAGGTGAGGTGAGGTGAGGTGAGGTGAGGTGAGGTGAGGTGAGGTGAGGTGGAGGTGAGGTGAGGTGAGGTGAGGTGAGGTGAGGTGAGGTGAGGTGAGGGTGAGGTGAGGTGAGGTGAGGGTGAGGTGAGGTGAGGTGAGGTGATGGTGAAGGTGGAGGTGAGGTGAGGTGAGGTGAGGTGAGGTGAGGTGAGGTGAGGTGAGGTGAGGTGAAGTGAGGTGAAGTGGAGTGACGTGAAGTGAAGTGAGGCGAAGGGGAGTGGAGTGGAGTGAGGTGAAGTGAAGTGAAGTGAAGTGAAGTGAAGTGAAGTGAAGTGAAGTGACGTGACGTGACGTGAGGTGAGGTGACGTGAGGTGAGGTGAGGTGAAGTGAGGCGAGGTGGAGTGGAGTGGAGTGGAGTAAAGTGAAGTGAGGTGAGGTGAGGTGAGGTGAAGTGAGGTGAGGTGAGGTGAGGTGAGGTGAAGTGAAGTGAGGTGAGGTGAGGTGAGGTGAGGTGAGGTGAGGTGAGTGAGGTGAGGTGAGGGTGAGGTGAGGTGAGGTGAGGTGAGGTGAGGTGAGGTGAGGTGAGGTGAGGTGAGGTGAGGTGAGGTGAGGTGAAGTGAGGTGAAGTGAAGTGAAGTGAGGTGAAGTGAAGTGAAGTGAGGCGAGGCGAGGTGGAGTGGAGTGGAGTAAAGTGAAGTGAAATGAGGTGAAGTGAAGTGAGGTGAGGTGAGGTGAGGTGAAGTGAAGTGAAGTGAAGTGAAGTTAGGTGAGGTGAGGTGAGGTGAAGTGAAGTGAAGTGAAATGAGGCGAGGGGGAGTGGAGTGGAGTGAGGTGAAGTGAAGTGAAGTGAGATGAAGTGAGGTGAAGTGAAGTGAAGTGAGGTGAGGTGGAGTGGAGTGAAGTGAAGTGAAGTGAAGTGAAGTGAAGTGAAGTAAAGCGACTTTATTAGTTTATTTATTAACAGTTAGACATGGCAGTATTCAGATACCGATACCCTAATGGCCCTCATCCCTTGATGGAACTAGTTAGTAGAATTAACTGGGGAAACTATGGTGTTGATTTTGCGGAGGGAGGAAAACCGAAGAACCCGGTGAAAAACCCTCGAAGCACAGGGGTGAAGCAAGATCTCTACTCACATAAAGCTAAATGTGGTCACCCATCCGAGTACTAACCCTATTCGACCGGGCTTAACTTCAGTGGTGAGAGGCTACGCGCTAACACTTTGTGTAACCCATAGCTTGTACAGAAAAGAATCAGTATTCAGTACCCTACACACACATCCATGAAGTTTTTATCTTTAATTCCATACTATCGCCTCTCTTTTGGGATTATTGTTGACAATTTTTGTTTTTTTCTATTCTCTCAAGCAAACTCTGACAGACCATCATTTAAAAACAATTTCGTTCATCGCAGACATTGGCAATATTATCGTTGTTATGGCACGGCTTTCGACAGGTGACGAAAGCAAGAATTGGTCGGGGAAAATTCCCGAGTTTAACCCGAAAAATCAGGAAGAGAAAACCGCCAAGGTTATTTGTCACGTGTTGGAAACGTCAGAGGTAGGAACGCATGTGTCGTGTCTTGTAGTGGAAATTATTCTGAAGCCTCCACAGCATACACAAAAGTTGTGAGTACAGTAGTTCCGTTACTTGAAGAAGTCGTTTGAGCGGCTCCACTTTACTTTGTGAAGCTGAGATGTCTTCCTCGGTGCTGGAAAATGTCCAGCAGCGCTGGCAGTCCCGCTGCCAGGAAATTTTTTGTAAAAGTTGTTCGCAGGAAATTTTTTGTATCTTGCAGGAAATATTTGTCAGTTTTTTTAATCCAAGTCAAAGTTTAAAGATAAATTTCCCATTCTTCAAAAAATCGAAAGGTGTCACGGTCACACAATTTTGATGGGCATCACTTTTGATCGAATATCAAGTTTCATGTTCGATGACTCATCTTTCTATATTCTTGCCAAACCCAGCGGCGATTTGTAAACAATTCGAAAGTGTTTTGAAGGTTTATTACATGACCTTAACCTGTCTAAGTTTCGTATATCCTTGCGCAAATGACGCAACGATTTGTTCTAGAAAACAATGAAATATTTATTATTTCAGTATAGTGTTGCTGTTGCAGGCTGCAGCTGTCATTGTGCATTTGCAAGAATACAAGCTGCTTTTATCTTATTCAACTGTTTCAGCATTTCGATTTTTGACGCTAGTACTTGTATTACGTAATATTCAATTGAAAAAGTTCGCTATTTCAAAGTATGTATATATACCACATTCAGATAAATTATGGTTTTGAGATACAAACTTGCAAGTCTGGTGGTATCACAACTTATAAAATTGAAAAATTCTATCAGGCAGGAAATCGTTAATTTAGTTTAGCAGGAAATATTTATTTTTGGATTTTACTGCCAGGAAGAAAAATGCTTTATCTAAGACTGGTCTTCCTGTCTGTTCATCTGTCTGTTTGCCTGTCTGGTTTGTCTGTGGTTTGTTTTCCTGTTTGTTTGTTTGTTTGTTTGTTTGTTTGTTTGTTTGTTTGTTTGTTTGTTTGTTTGTCTGTCTGTCTGTCTGTCTGTCTGTCTGTGCCAGTTAGGTTACGAAGTCAGATCTAGTTCAATAAGAAGCCAACTTGGATGGTCAACTCTCGAGGAAAGACGAAGTAAACACAAATGTATTACTATGCATGAAATTCTTCATGGCAATGCTCCGGCATACTTGAAGCAATATTTTCTCCATGCTAATCATGGAAGGGAATACAACCTTAGAGGTAGTGAAAATCTTATTTTGCCAAAACCAAAAACCGAATACTTAAGAAAAAGCTTCACATTTTCTGGCGCTAAATTATGGAACAGTCTTCCAATCCATTTGAAAAATCAAGTTACTTTGTCGTCCTTCAAGCGAGAATTGACATCCCTCAGTTCCTAACTACTAACCTGACTATAATAACTATTTGTATTTATACAATACCCTGGTTGCTATGCGTGTTTTCATTGGTTGTTGGCCATGATCTATTAGAGGACAGACACATGGTCACGTCATATCACGTCAGCCGACTTGCTTTTTTCCTTCTTCATGCCCCAGAATCCAGCAAGAGTTTCGACAAAAACCTTTAAAATTTTTATTGTATAAAACAAATAGATTCCATTTTTTTTGTTGTCTGTTCAGTTATAGATGCACAGAAGACGTCACAACGTGGTAAGAACATCAGTGACCCACTCGACTGCGTCTCGTGAGCCACTTTTTTGTTCTTACCACGTTGTGACGTCATCTGTGCATCTATAACTGAACAGACAACAGCAAAATGGAATCTATTTGTTAAATATAACATCGTAAATACTGTATCGACGTATATTTTCTCTAATTTAATTAACTTATATTCGGCTCTTATGAAAGGCAATTTGTACATGCAATTGATATGACTCCGAATTTAAATAAAGTTTTCTCTCTCTCTGTGTCTGTCTGTCTGTCTGTCTGTCTGTCTGTCTGTCTGTCTGTCTGTCTGTCTGTCTGTCTGTCTGTCTGTCTGTCTGTCTGTCTGTCTGTCTGTCTGTCTGTCTGTCTGTCTGTCTGCAGCTGTCTGTCTGTCTGCAGCTGTTTGTCTGTCGCCAAGATATCTCACAAAGTACTGCACAGCTTTTCATGAAACTTTGTGGAAAGATTTATCATAGACCAAGGCCAAGCCATTAAATTTTGGTATAATTTGGTTGATGAAAATTTCATAAACGTTTCTCCGTGCAGAAGAAATAATTATAACAAAAGGTACGCTATGCGTACATGTATCCGCGCCAAATCTTGTTCAAATATCTTCATTGCAGTTGAGCCAGATACCGCGTGTTTAAAGTATACCCCTGAATCGTCTGTAGGTTTGTGCCATTCACGAAACTTCTACAGTTAGATAGAACGTTAAATTCTGTACAACATATGTGAATTAGAAAAAATGTTATAGAATAGCAACGGAGAAAGGCTATTTGAACTGACATGAGCGCAAATATCAAATTGCATTATTACGCTATTTACTTGGCGTACCGTCAAACGCGGTCATATTTAAAGTATATGCCCGAGTCGTCTGTAGGTTTGTGCCATTTGGGAAACATGCACGGT
This sequence comes from Paragorgia papillata, assembly GCA_035771165.1. Taxonomy (NCBI): domain Eukaryota; kingdom Metazoa; phylum Cnidaria; class Anthozoa; order Scleralcyonacea; family Coralliidae; genus Paragorgia; species Paragorgia papillata. Next base: position 1,591,355 of record JAWNZC010000140.1, read on the forward strand.
TAGATAGAGCGTTAAATTCTGTACAACACATGTGATTGATGTGAATTAGAACAAATCACGGAGAAAAATCTATTTGAACTGAGATGAGCGCAAGTATCAAATTGCATTATTATGCTATCACGTGGCGTACGGTCAAACGCAATAATTTTAAAGTATCCCTTGAATCGTCTGTAGGTTTGTGCACTTCACGAAACTTGTACAGTTAGATAGAACGTTAAATTATGTACAAGATATGTGAATTTGAAAAAATCGTATATAATAGAACCCTTAAAAATCGTAGTATTTTAATCCAAAACTTTGTCGCTTCGGCGGACTTCGTGATATGCATGACAAACACGATCCTGACGATCGGATTAAAAATACTTGTTTCCATCGTTCAAACTGACAGTTCGTACACGAGGCCAAAAAATTCTGAGCTTTGATTGTCCCTGATTTAATCGTCGCGCATTGGTTAGAGTTACACAAAAAAGCTAACACACACAAACGAATCAGTATCAATTGCTTCCTTCAAAAATGACTTGTTACGCAACATGCATGTTTTATATACCTCCTGTTAATAAACTAGTTTACCTTGGGGACCGATATCTTTCTGTTTTACATACGAGATTAAGATTAAAAAATTGTGGTTTAAATTACTATCTTTTTTTAATGAATTGCATACTATCTCCGTCTTGCACCTGTGGTGCACCTAAAGAAGATGTAACCCATTATTTAATGTTTTGTCCTCGATTTGCTGCTCTACGCGCTTCAATGCTTGCCTCTGTCATGCACTTGCCGGTAATAGGTGGTCCAATTTGAATACATCAGAACAAGTAGATATATTATTATACGGTTCAACGGACCTGGACTTTTATTCTAATGCTGTTATTCTCTCAAAAGTAAGATCTTTTATAAGCCATACTAAACGTTTCTCATAAGTTAATTTGATTTCTGTTAATAGAAGTATCAACTGCTCTAGTCAATTACTGTCATTTTTTTTTTATTTATTTATTTATTTATTTTTTGGTACTGTATGCTTGTCCTTTCTTGTTCGTGGTCCTCATAATTATGTATGTAATGTAAATTAACATGAGCCCCCATGATGAGCTTTTAGCTCTTGGGGTTATTGTTGTTCAAAATATTGTTTAAATAAAAAAACCCACACACACACAAACACACAACACGATAGCAATATATCTGCTGCGCAGATACAAACATGCTTGATTGCGTCCATTAATATGCCTTATATATAACCGCGATATGCAAGCAATCCGGTATGGTGTGACTTAAACTCAGTCTCTGAGTGCTCTCTTGTTAGTTTCAAAATATAATATATATGTACGTCCCTGCTCGTCCTATATTTTACGGTACTGGTTTTGAATTTTTAGGCACAGACCGTTGCAAAGACCGTCGGTCAGGCATTCAGTATTGCTTACCACGATTTTTTGAAAACAAACAAGTTGAATATCGGCGAGATTGAAGATATGGAATATAATGGTATATTGGAGCAGCAGAAAATTCTTGGCGAGGAGTTGTCGTTGTTAGCTGACGAAACTAAGGCCAAAGAGGTTTGTTTGAATATTGGGAAGTAAATCTTCTTCTTTTTTGGAAATTGAAGGAAAGTAATCTTATCGTTTTAGTAGAAACTATTTAACAGTTAGACAATGAGCCAGAGTTGTCTATGAACTGATAGTTGACGAGGCGAAGCCCAGTTGACTATCGTTCATAGACAGCGAGGACGAGTTGTCTAATTGTTTTAGTATAAACCAACTACACGCGTGAAAACGCACAACTTGTTCACGGTTGTCAACAGGCGTGAACAATGTTGTGCTGCTCGCCGTGAACAAGTTGTCAACAAGTTGTTCACTTATGGTTCGAACAACTTGTTCACGGATAAATCAACAGTCATGAACAAGTTGTTCCAACAGCACATTTTTTATAGCCAACAACGTTGTTCGCACATGATACAACATGTTGTAACAGCATGACGAAATAACAACGATGAACAACAATGTTACAACAATGGTGAACATGGTTGATGTATCAACACGTTCTTCGGTTGTTACAACATGCGTGAACAACGGTTGTTGTTTCATCAAGCTGTAACAACTTGTTGAAACAATGATGAACAATGTTCATTTATCAATGTTGTTCACATATGTCAACAAGTTGTTACAGCATTGTTCAGGCAACAATGCTGTAACAACTTGCGAGATTTTTACGCGTGTAGTCGGACAAACTATTATTTTAAAGAAACAAACTGAAACCTCAGCAAAAAGGGGGGTTTCTGCCATCGTTTTCCATTTAATACTTGACTCTTTTACTACTGGTGATCTATTACCAATAGACAGTGGGTAGCTCAGCCAATTAGAATGCAGGATTTGTAATAGTCCACTACTTCGTTTTTACTAAAGAAAACAAAAAAACAAAAACGAAACACGATAATGCGATACTATAGTTGCTGAAAGTTTAGTCAACTAGTTCTGTATATTTCATGGTGGTAATGTTAGGAGAAATTATATTGGGGTCAAGTTCCAGTAATGTCTTTACGTTAAGTAGACACATCTTCGGAAGAGGGTGCCTCACGCTCTGTCGTTTTGTGCTCACCGTCCAGCATCACCAACTGTGGATAATTGTTTTGCTCTTATATATAAACACGAGTAATCTTCATTTCTAGGTTGTTATCCACAAGAAATATGGCGAATGTTTGTCATTAATGATCGTTGAAAGTGGTTGGGGTTCAATGATACCGACAGTTATCATTGCTCATCTTGATAATAAAGGCTCGGCAGCAAAATCTGGTCAGTTGAATGTTGGCAATCAAATTCTGGCTGTAAATGGTCAAAGTTTGGTTGGATTGCCGCTCTTGGAATGTCAAAATATAATAAGGGTGAGATAAAAAATACGTCGGAAGGGATATCGTAGGAAGGGAGGTGGATGTATTTGTGGGTGGGTGGATTTAGGTTTAAGCAACTATCTACGCACGCGGATGGATTACTGCTACCACTACTGCTTATACCACCACCACTGTCACCATCACTATACCTCCGCCACTATTATTGCCACCACTAGTATTGTTACCACCACCATTGCCACTATTATCATTGCCATCATTACCATTGCCATATCACTTCCATTGCCACTCTACCATTGCCACTACTACCATTGCCACTCTACCATTGTCACTACTGCCACTACCATTGCCACAACTACCACTACCATTGCCACAACTACCACTGCCATTGCCACTCTACCATTGCCACTACTGCCACTACCATTGCCACAACTACCACTACCATTGCCACAACTACCACTACCATTGCCACTCTACCATTGCCACTACTACCACTACCATTGCCACAACTACCACTACCATTGCCACTACTACCACTACCATTGCCACAACTACCACTACCATTGCCACAACTACCACTGCCATTGCCACAACTACCACTACCATTGCCACTACTACCACTACCATTGCCACTACTACCACTACCATTGCCACAACTACCACTACCATTGCCACAACTACCACTACCATTGCCACTACTACCACTACCATTGCCACAACTACCACTACCATTGCCACTCTACCATTGCCACTACTACCACTACCATTGCCACAACTACCACTACTATTGCCACAACTACCACTGCCATTGCCACAACTACCACTACCATTGCCACTACTGCCATTGCCACCACTACCATTGCCACCACTACCATTGCCACTCCACCATTGCCACTACTACCATTACCACAACCACCACTACCATTGCCACTACTGCCATTGCCACCACTACCATTGCCACCACTACCATTGCCACCACTACCATTGCCACCCCTACCATTATTGCCTTGTCATCACCACTACAGCCACCACGACTAGCACTAGGACTACGCCTAGGGTTACTGTTTGATGACGACGATGAGGACGTGCGAAGCAATGACGAGGTCAACAACAACAACAACAACAACAACAACAACAACAACAACAACAACAACAACAACTTGTCTATGGGGAACCGTTTAGGCGGGAACAGGATAATTAGCGTACTACATAAACGTACTATATATAAGCGTAAATTGTATTCTAACCAATGTCAAATAATCTTTTCCAGGCGATGAAGTACGAAGAACGTGCGGCACTCAAAGTCGTGTTTTGTCCGCCAACTGTGCAAATATGTATTAACCGACCAGATACTAAATACCAGCTTGGATTTAGCGTACAAAACGGCATGGTAACTATCACTTTTTGTTGTTGGAAAGTACATGTATTTATGATAATATGATAATGGTAATCATGGTGGTGGTAATGATGATGATCATTATGATGATGATCTTTATGGTGAGAATGATGATGGTTGATGATGATCAAGATGATCGTGGTGATTAGCATTTTCTTATATTGTGTTCCAGCACTCTAAGTCGTTAAGCAAACTATTACTTTACTTTTACGCTTAACGATCGATATGGGAGGTGGGAAATTGGATTATTAATGAGACCAGAGTATACACGACATGGGCGGTACAGTTTAGGGAGAACAGGAAAACGGAAGCATTTTTGGGTTTTCGGTTGACATGTGTTTGTTATGATATTTTGAAGACCTATCAAAGGAACTAATTGTTTCGATTGGGCGAAGGAACGTATCGTACTTATTTCCTCAGGAAAGGAACGAATCAATAAGGAACGCCGTCGTGTTCCTAATTCCCTTTGGGAAATTCGTTCCTATAAGTGTTCCTTAATGTGGAACGCTTAAAAATGATTTGAATGGGCCCAAAGCGATCCTTTTCTTTAGTTCCTTTATTGAGAAGTATCGATATTGCATAAATTTACACTAAACGTACACTCAATGAAGAACGGGTAAGAATCGATCTCTTTCTTACCCGTATTTTTAATGAGCTTTTAATGAGCTTTATCTCCTTTAATACCCGTATTAATTATGAGCTTAAATAAGTTTGAGTATTTACACTAAACTTAAACTCAATCCAGAACGGGTAAGGATCGATCTCTTACCCGTATTTTTAATGAGATTTATCTCTTTACCCGTATTAATTATGAGCTTACGCGTAATTGTAATAGGGTTAACACTACGTTACCCGTTATCCGTCTTTTTCCATGCCTAACAAGTTTGAGCTCATTATAAATACGGGTAAGGATCGATCTCTTACTCGTATTTATAATGAGCTCATTATAAATACGGGTAAGGATCGATCTCTTACCCGTATTTTTAATGAGCTTTATCTCCTTACCCGTATTAATTATGAGCTTACCCGTTATTCGTCTCTTTCCATGCCCAATAACTCTGTCTTTTTCTTTAGATCTGTAGTTTGATGCGTGGTGGTATTGCTGAGCGTGGTGGAGTGCGTGTTGGTCATAAAATAATTGAAATGAATGGAGAAAGTGTTGTTGCTGCAAGTCACCATCATATTGTTGAAATTTTACAGACTACAATAGGAGAGGTACTGACATCAACATTTTTATGTTGGAGTTTTTGCACCCTGGCGTTTTTGCACTCTGGGGTTTTTGTACTCTGGTGTTTTTGTACGCCGGTTTTTTTGTACCCCGGAGTTTTTGTACCCCGGAATTGTTTACCTTGGAACTGTTCTACCATGAAGTTTTTGTAACCTGCGATTTTTGTACTTTGGATTTTTTATCCCGGAGTTTGTTATCTGGGGATTTGTTACCTAGGAGATTTTACATTATAGGGATTTTTATCCTGGATTTTTTACCGCAGAGCTTTTTACCCTGGTGGTTTTATTACCCTAAATATTTCTCCTGCTAGTTTTTATTCATTTTAAGGTTTAAGGTTTATTTATTATTAAGGTTTTTAGCTCCTAGTTTTTGCCCATGAGTATTTAACCCAGTTTAGTATGAAAGAAACTTGCTACTGATTTACAAAGTATACCATTTTATTCTTTTCTTTGCAGCTTCGTATGAAGACAATGCCAATAACTCTGTATAAACTTTTAGTTGGGCTGGATATTCCACAGTATTTGTGAATCTGCTGGCTCAAGTGTAATAAGAGATAGTAATTTCAAGATTTTTAATCCCTTCGTGAAAAATGTTGTTCCAAATATCAAAGGACAGCAGCTTTCACTTCTCTGCTCTGGGAACAACCACTGACCTATAGATAACTGGACTGCGGACCTCACCGAGCCATATCCGAGGTGCTCGATATAGATGGCAAAAGGCCTGAAACCAAGAAGTTTTATTCAGGCTTTCTTCATTTGCCACCCAGATTTTCCAAGATGACGGCGTATATGATAGATCATTTCCGAATTACGTTAGTTGCTGCAAACACAACACTAGAGTGTATATAGCCTACAGCCCTACACACGTCAAAATCTAACAGCTTGTCAACAAAATAGGTTTGCAAACGGCTTGTAACATGCCTGTGAACAAGTCGTAACAATGGCATTATTTCGTGAAGATGCTTCAAGATTGCTGTTGTCAACGTGAACCTTATTGCAACTTGTTACAAACAATGCCGCAACAAGTTGTTGGAACAACCTACGACAGACTTGTTGATCACAACAGCTTGTTACAAACAATGCCCAGCAAGTTGTTGGAACAACCTACAAACAATGCCGCGACAAGTTGTTGGAACAACCTACGACAGACTTGTTGATTATAACAGCTTGTTACAAACAATGCCACAGAAAGTCGTTATAGAACAACCTACGACAGACTTGTTGATCACAACAACTTGTTACAAACAATACCATACCACAACAAGTTGTTAGAACAACCTACGACAGGCTTGTTGATCACAACAACTCGTTACAAACAATGCCCATCAAGTTGTTGGAACAACCTGCGACAGGCTTGTTGATCACACATCTTATTACAAACAATACTACAGCAAGTTGTTGGAACAACCTGCAACAGACTTGTTGATCACAACAACTTGCTACGAACAATGCTGCAGCAAGCCGTTGGAACAACCTGCAACAGGCTTGTTGATCACACCAACTTGTTACAAACAATGTCACAGCAAGTTGTTAGAACAACTTGGGACAGACTCTGAGACTTGTTGATCACAACAACTTGTTACAAACAATGCCACAGCAAGTTGTTGGAACAACCTGCGATAGGCTTGTTGATCACAGCAACTCGTTACAAACATTGCCCAGCAAGTTGTTGGAACCATCATTTACCATCTGTGACAGACTTGTTGATCACAACAACTTGCTACGAACAATGCTGCAGCAAGTTGTTGGAACAAGCTGCGAACGATTCTGAGACTTGTTGATCACAACAACTTGTTACAAATAATGCCCAGCAAGTTGTTGGAACAACCTGCGACAGGCTTGTTGATCACAACAGCTTATTAAAAACAATACTACAGCAAGTTGTTGGAGCAACCTACAACAAACTTGTTGATCACAACAACTTGCTATGAACAATTAATGCTGCAGCAAGTTGTTGGAACAACCTGCAACAGACTTGTTGATCACAACAACTTGCTACGAACAATGCCACAGCAATCGCAACAACTTGTTACAAATTTATGAACAACTTGATGCAGGGTTGTCTCTAGCTATATTTCTGATATCTGTTTCCTCAAATCGCCTATACATGTAGCTCGAAGATGTCGATTTATTTTCTCATGGCAAGAATATTATCTATTCTTAATGTCTATTCTGCTTACTCGTGAATTAGAAATATATTCTTTGATTTAAGAGTAGTTATGCGACTATAAAGATTGGCGTTTACATCTCTTCGAAATAATGTTTAAAATAAGTTTAATTTTACTAAAGTTGCTTTCTACACACATTTAAAAAATGTATTGGCGACTATAAAAATTTTAAAAAATAATGGCGACAAACTGAAGAGATCTTTCCGACGAAACGAGTTTTTATGGTTGCCAATACATTTTCCAATATATCGAACAGTTGTAAATTCATTATTTTAAAAGTTCTTTCGATTAAGATGAATTTGATTTTTGCTTCATAGACACGTTAACACTCGAACGTAAAATCTAGTGTACACCGTGTAGTATTATTTTTTGTATTATGAAAGTAGTGTACATCGTCCTGCCGTAGAATTGGCCATAGTGATGTTATCCACGATATGCATCGGACTTATAGAAAATTGTATATTTAATATAGTGATTGTGAAAATATTTAAATATTGAGGCAACTCATAATACAGAAGAACATTTGTTGAAGTGTTTTGTGTGAAAGTACGGAAAGTACGGACTGGACTTTGGACTAGACTTTGGACTGGTTTTTAAACTGGAGTCAAAACTGGACTTTGAACTGAACTGGACTTTGGATTGGACTTTGAGCTGGATTTTGGACTGCACTTTGGACTGGACTTTGAACTGCACTTTGAGCTGCACTTTGGCCTGGACTTTGAGCTGGACTTTGGACTGAACTTTGAACTGAACTTTGAACTAGACTTTGAGCTGCACTTTGGACTAGACTTTGGACTAGACTTTGGACTAGACTTTGAGCTGCACTTTGGACTGGATTTTGGACTGAACTTTGAACTAGACTTTGAGCTGCAATTTGGACTGGACTTTGAGCTGGACTTTGGACTGGATTTTGGACTGAACTTTGAACTAGGCTTTGAGCTGCACTTTGAGCTGGACTTTGGACTGAACTTTGGACTGGACATTGGCCTTGATTTTGAACTGGGGTTAGGGAACAGAAAATCCTGTCTTAGGATCCAAAGTTCAGTCTAAAGTTCAATCCAGGTTTGCAATAAAAAATAAATATGAATGAGCTCTGGGTCAAAATTTTAGTACGGGCCTATGGTACAGTGACTAGCTTCTTCGCTAGCCTCCGTCGCAAACGTTTTGCGCCTCCCCCTCCCCCACACACCGTAGGATAGTTTTGCGCAATATTGTGTCTTCTGTGACGTCAAATTACACAGGCACAGGAAGGCCTGCAGGCTAAGGTGATCAGGCGATTCAGGCCAGCGGGATATGAGAGCTGCGCCAGCCGCCATTTCTGAGACGTGTAATAAAGCTGCGAAACGAAAGCAGGTGCTTCAGTTGATTTCCTTTGTTAATGTAAGTACGTTTAATTAATTTTAAAGCTATTTGTTAATAGAAAGTTTGAATTATCATTTATTCTCTGCTTTTGAATCATATTTGTACTCGATATTTAAAGACTTGCTCAACACTATTCATGCAAATCAGCAAATGTATAGTTCCGGTTTGTATAACGAAAGTGCACTTATAGCGTTCCACTCTAATAAAACGACTACCAACAAGAGCTCCTTCCAGCTAATACTCACCAAAAGCAAATAGACCATTAATTCTACTCTTTTAGACTAGTTTTTCGACATAGCCGTGTTGAAATAGCAAGTCTTGCACAAATGTATCCTAACTCAAGTCTCAACTTGTTTGTAGTGTAGTGTAGCGTATGTTTAACATAATTGATACGCTTTATTAATTATTAGAGGTAAATTAGGGTAGTTCTCTTGCTCGCTTACGGACAATGGCAAACGAAGAAACCTGAGCCGAATATTGGGCAGACATTTTGTTTGAAGTGGTTCTTGGAAATCACTATATAAGGCCCCATGACTACTTCCCAAGACCCGCCACACCATAGGCAGCCCAAGCACTATCACGTACTGTCTGTCGTATTATATAATATACTTAAAGGTTGGCAAGTAAATTTACTAGTTCAACTCATCACTTGAATGAATGTCAATACTATTCGCAAATACGAACGTAAATCAATAAAAAAAAAACACTTCTATAAACACAAATAATCGTACTAACTTGTCACGAACGTTTTGTTGCTTAAAACTGTTGTGAAACACCAGAAATTAGTGAAAACAAACCGGGTTTTGTCGAAAAAATTGCCGTACCTATGCGTGGTGCAACAATCCTGTTTGACGCCATCATTCGTGAGCAAATGTAAGGCATGTCATTGGTCAATCGGCAAAACAAAAAAATTATATCTACGTGATAAATTTGACCAACCGGGGGGGGGGGCTATTGCAACAGTGCAGTAAAAAAGATTTGTGTAATAAATACAAACTTTTTGTATAAAAGTTTATATAACCGTGTATAGAAATGGAGCGGCAAGAACGGAAAGGATTCTGTCCCAATGTTCGTTGTCTTATATGGTAAGTGGCTAAAAATTCTCAATCTTTTCTGCTTAAAATAGAAGGAAGCCAGTTAGTGGCTTTAATACTGGCTTTGACAGAATTTGGCGGAGTTCATTGTTATTTATGCAAGACGACTCATTGTTGTTCGCCGGTATTAAACTATTAGTGGACATTGAAGATCTCTGACTACTCCGTAGGATATATTGGTTGCCGAATATATACTGTTCTATTTCATCTATTATAAAAGACTTCAGCTAGAGTGATTTCGAAAAAAAAGCAATCAAACGATCAACTGCATGTGTATAGCTAGCTAGGACATGCAAGCTAGAGTCAATGTTGGTTTTTGTGCTTTCTATATATCAAACTAGTGCCGTGGTCCATGGATTAGTGGATGTGCAATTACAGTTAAGCTTTAATACGTCGTTCCAACCAAGATATCTTGGGTTTTTGTCATTTCATCGAGGACATGAGCAGGTAACGGAATTGCTTTTTCACCTCTTTCCTCTGTGCAATCTTATGTTTTCTGTTTTACTGTTTTTTTTGGTTTGCGGCATATTTCATACGTTTTTTGGGACTCGTGCATATAAATGATATGGAACTAATGGAAGTGGATAAAACTGGGCGAAAACTCAGGCATTTATATTTAATATATAAAGTGTCTTTGACACGTTTTGTGTCCTTGTATTAAAAGTGAAAGTGTATTGTTTTTAATAGAAAAGTATGTCCGTGGTGTAGATAAACATTTGATTTATTCAGAATATTTGCTGATTTCTAAGCTTAAATGTGGAAAATTTGAAACGAAAAATCGCTATGTTTTATACTTTTATCAGTATCTTTTGAGAAGCAATTGCTCGACGACAACAAATCAGAGGTTTTTCTGTACGAACTAAAAATTAATTTCGCATTCAGTTGAATATATGATGAGCTGCAAAAAATTGCTGCAAGCCTGCATGCAAAGGTAAATGCAGCTTAATATAAGATCTGTTTCGACGTGCCTTATTTTTCTATCGTCTAATTATATATGCATGTCATATTTATTGACCTTTGGGTTTGAATGTTTATTTAATACCGGCGAACATGCAACAATGAGTCGTCTTGCATAAATAACAATGAACTCCGCCAAATGTCTGTCAAAGCCAGTATTAAAGCCACTAACTGGCTTCCTTCTATTTTAAGCAAAAAAGATTGAGAATTTTTAGCCACTTACCATATAAAACAACGAACATTGGGACAGAATCCTTTCCGTTCTTGCCGCTCCATTTCTATACACGGTTATATAAACTTTTACGTACAAAAAGTTTGTATTTATTACACGAATCTTTTTTACTGCACTGTTGCAATACCCCCCCGGTTGGTCAAATTTATCACGCAGAGATAATTTTTTTGTTTTGCCGATTGACCAATGACATGCCTTATATTTGCTCACGAATGATGGCGTCAAACAGGATGTTTGCACCACGCATAGGTACGGCAATTTTTTGGACAAAACCCCGTTTGTTTTCACTAATTTCTGGTGTTTCACAACAGTTTTAAGCAACAAACGTTCGTGACAAGTTAGTACAATTATTTGTGTTTATAGAAGTGTTTTTTTTTTATTGATTTACGTTCGTATTTGCGAATAGTATCGACATTTATTCAAGTGATGAGTTGAACTAGTAAATTTACTTGCCAACCTTTAAGTATATTATATAATACGACAGACAGTATGTGATAGTGCTTGGGCTGCCTATGGCCACACTAGCAGATTGTGCCGGACAGTATGCCTGGTGCACAGCTGTGTTGCTGCTCTATCTATATATTCTCCTTTTTTCAGTGCACATCCGGCACACAGAATTTCTAGATTCCAAAGGGGAGGACAGACATCGTAGTCTAATCATAGTCATTTGATAAATGGTCTGGACACTTGGCAAACTTCAAAGCATCTATATACCTTATTCCAAAATGGCAGACACATTAAAATTCTTTTATGTGCTTATAAATAAGCCCTTATGACCTTGTTTTAAAGTTTAAATTTTTTTTTTGAATTTCCAACATGAAAACGAGTTTATAAACAAGGTGAATTTATACTGTATGTAAATAATAAAATTTTAATTCTGTGGCAGTTTTGGAATAAGGTCTATATTTGAGTGGTGAATACGTTGAGATGGTCCTCACTTTGCTTTTTTATTTTATTTAACACGGTTTGATGATTGAACCCAAACACTGCTATTGGATAATTGCTTCATAAAACCATTTGCACAAATGTGAACAAAAAGATAGAACAAAGACTTTCACTGAGTTTCCAGACCATATTTTGATTACGATGATCAAATTATATCCAGTACATGTACTTTTATAAAATAGATGTTCCTAAAATATTTCAATTCATTTGATGAAATTTACCGGTACTACAAACTTCCTGTTTTGAATTTGATTGGTTTCTGGTCTTTGATTATCAGTCAAATTAGAGCTGCGCCCATCTGTTAATACCGTATGCGTAATCGATTAATCGTTGCCAACAATCGATTAATAATTGATTAATCGTACTGAATAAATCACGACGCATATACAGTGGGTTGTCCCTTTGCAGGAAAGGGATGTTTTTTAAAAAAAATTATTAAATTTTCCCCTTGAAATAAAATTACACAATAAAAAAGTATGAAACCAAACGTCTGAAGAAAGTGACATATAATATATAAATATGGTGAAATATGATATGACCATCCCGTCTACATTGTCATTTTATTTTTATTTAAAAATAAAAGTGCATCCACAACGGCTGGCTTAAGTGCGGCACGTTTCTTGGAGATGACCAGTCCGGCTTTACTGAAAATCTGCTCGCTTGGCACAGATGTCGGCGGAGCAGCCAATACTCTGGCAGCAAGGTTTCGGACCAGAGAATCACGTTTCTCGTTTTCCATCCACCACTCTAACGGATTTTCCGTCAATGGTATCGGTGCCTCATCGCGCAGTTGCTTGATCTCCTTCTCTATCTTTTCCTCGCGAGATTCCACTTCTTCACCGGTGGCTTCCTGAGACTGAGAGGTTCCTTTACCAAGCAACTCTTCCATGGCTAATTCGGACCTGGATTTTTTCTTTGGCGGTGGGGCGATCTCCAGTGCTGTTGTAACAGCAGCGTCGCTGCTTGCAGGTGACGATGACGATGTCGATTCCGGTATCATCCTGTGTGCTGTTGTTTTTGATGATCCGATTATTGTTAAAATTAATCGATTGTCGAAAAAAATGGGAAAGTAATCAATTAATCGGGCGCAGCTCTAAGTCAAATACCAATTAAATTCAAAGCAGGAAGTTGTTCAACAAATTTCACCGAATGAACTGGTCAGGTCATGGATTGTAAAAGGACTGGATAGGAAACTAATAGTCATGTGGGTTGTTTTAAGCCTTTTGATTGGTTATATTGCATTAACTCAGTTGCAAATTGTGATGTCACAAATGGTGTGAGTATGCTTGTTTTACTGAGGTTTTTAAGTGAACTTTTCTTCAAATTCTTCATGTTCTCACATTCAGATGACTATGTTGACGTTTCAAATTATTTTACCACCTTACAAACCTGCCTAAGCCACAATCAAGTGTTTAAACGTTGTTGATCTTTGTTTTGATGTTTCCTGTGATGTTTCCTGTGATGTTTCCTGTGTTGTTTTGAAGGAACTGGCATCCCAAAATAGTACTTTGTTTTGCTCGGAGTTTGTGATGCATATTTTAGCTAGTAAACCTTGATATTTTCTTTGAAAATGAGTAAGAATAGATGGGAGTTTTATCATATTGTAGCTTTGTCATATTTACAAGCAGTTCGATTACCACTTTAAGCTGTATTAATCCTAAACTTTGAATATACATGTACTAGGTTGTTATGCTCATGCCATCAAGTTTCCTATCCAGTTTTTTTACTATCCATGGTCAGGTTGAGAAACTGAGTTGCAACAAAATTTTAGGAAGTAACACTTCTAAAGAAATTCCCAATGCAGCCAGGTGAAGAATCGCATATAGTTTAACACTACTCTGGCTTTAAAGTTTTTTGAACGTAGCTTAAAAAGTTACTATTCATGACAAAACATGTTCAAAACATTGGGTCATGAACAGTAACTTTTTAAGCTTTTCAAAAAACTTTTAAGCCAGAGTAGCATTAAATTATGTTTAACACTTCTCCATTGCCACCATGACTGTAAGTTGACATTTCAACATTGGACAAGACCAAAGGTTGATTCTAATACTGTATTGACATTTTATTTGAGATTTGAGACTTAACAGTGGTTGGTTTTAGCAAGTTGAGGCAGGAATAGGTTAATGACTTACCCTTTATTAAGTTGACTGAGGCTTCTCGATCCTTTCAATGAGTAAAATTGTCTGGCATCAGAAATAGTACAATTGTTTGGCAGAAATAATAAAAGACTGAGGTTGTTTTTGGCCATGGGTTAACCAATTCCCTGAATTTCTGTTTTCACTGGGTTTTTTTGATATTAGAAAGCATGGCTGAAAGCTTGGAAAGTGACCAAGCGAAACTTGCACTGCAAGAGAAACTGAATGAATTTGATTCTGAAACTCTGCAGCAAATACTACAGACAGCAATTGCAAATAAATCGAAGGAATCAGATGAACAAGCTGAACTTGGCAATCCCACTAAAAACATCACACATGCTGGGAATCAGTCTAACATGGAGAATGACAATCTAGAAGACAATGAGTTACTTGAAAATGAGAAGGAAGAAGTTCTGGTAGCTTCCTTTGCTTCTGATGCTGTTCATAAAGCTGAGGAGGGTGGTGATGAGTCACCAAGCAAACATGGTGGGTTTGAGGATAAACCAAAGATTCAGCATGTTATTTCACAAAATGTCGCACTAGAGACTAAGGGAGAAAAATCTACAGCTGAAGGTTTCTCTTTTACTGGTCACCAGCTTGAAACAGGTACATGTACATTGTCTGTGACCAGTTTCTCTTGGGAGAAGGGGGTGGAAAGTGAAAATTTATTTTTGTTGTTGTTGTTGTTGTTGTTGTTGTTGTTGGTGGTGGTGGTGGTGGTGGTGGTTTTGTTGTTGGTGGTGATGGAGTTGGTGGTGGTAGTGGAGTTGTTGGTGGTGGTGGTGGAGGTACTGGAGTTGTTGTTGTTGGTGGTGGTGGAGGTGCTGGAGTTGGTGGTGGTGGAGTTGTTGTTGGTAGAGGTGGAGGAGTTGGTGGTGGTGGTGGAATTGGTGATAGTGGTGGTGGAGTTGGTGGTGGAGTTGTTGTTGGTGGTGGAGTTGTTGTTGGTGGTGGTGGTGGAGTTGGTGGTGGTGGAGGTGGTGATGGAGTTGGTGGTGGTGGTGGTGGAATTGGTGGTGGAGATGGTGGTGGTCTTCTTGATTGTGATGGTGGTGGTGTTGATGGTGGTGTTGTTGATGGTGGTAGTGGTGTTGATGATGCTGGTGATGTTGGTAGTGTCGTTGGTGTTCTTGGTGTTTGTTTTCTGCTTATATTTTTATCTTTTTGTTTGTTTTTTTGTTATATCCATACATGTTTATAGAATTATCTCCAAAGAATGAAAGCCAATCACCTGTGTCCCACTCACCAACTACCTTAACTGGCAATATGGAAGCACTGAAGATACACCAAACTACTCACAATGAACAGCAATGTGATTTCTCAGGTCCTGTCCTCATCCCATACAATCAACCATTCATAAGTGTCGAGTCTGCAGTTCCACCTATTGTCTTACCATTGTCGAAGATTGGACCATATTTGCCTAAAGATGTTGCCATTACAGATACAGACACTCCAATACCATTGCCTTTTAAACCAATGCTGATGATTAAAGGCCAGACAGCTGCAATTATATTTGAGCTTGTGTCAAGTGAGCCTGACAAGAATGAAAGTGATCATGGTGAGCCTTTTGGTAAGGATTGTTAGACAGTGAGAGCAAGCCTTTGACTCAGGGCCGGGTGGCACTAGAGGGGGGCTACAGCCCCCTGCCATCAGGGAAATTTACTGATTTGTCAGAGGAATGACCTGGATGACAAATCATATTTTTATCAATTGGCAAAGAACTTTTTAACTGATTAAGCCAGACAAGTCAGTAATTAATTATGCTTTAATAGTAAAATAAATCTCCTGTAGAAACACAGAATAAGGTACAGTATATGTTGTGAAGAAGCCAACAGTCATGATTACAACACACAAAATTCCATTTTCTGTCTTCAAAATTGGAAAAAATGGCAAAAGTTAATCAACCACACACTTAGTATTCAACAGATTTCCTTTATTGCTACCTGGAAAATAGATGCTGTAGCTTGTCGGTTATTGCGATAATTCCACACTGAGAAGACGGGGAAAAGCATTCTGGGTGTTCAAATTTTGAAAATTTTTTTGTGGGGAGGAGAATGCCTTCCGCACCATAGAGATCATATAAATACTAGAGGGGGCATTGGCGGGAAAATTTGGTAACCACATGGCAGCCACCATTACCTATGATATTTCAGTCAATTGGTTGGCAAATGTACTAGACCCAGTCCTTTGCCAACCAACGCGCCTAATGTTTGCCTCCAAAAAAATCCAAGATGGCGGCGTTTAATTGGTTGCCCCCCTCTAGTATTTATATGATCTCTATATTCCACACCCTACTAGCCCCCCTGTTGGGCCTCGGGGATCTTAGCCCCTGTGTTGGGGAATTCCTGGTGCCACGCCTGCTTTGACAACTAGAGGTTTTCACTTGACAAGTAAAATTGTCTGAGTAGAATAATGAAGGGGCTGGTTTTTGCTGGTCTAGGAGTCAGCAGCGTTTCAGGTTTTTGTGAAAGGGTCTGGAGAATGAAATTGATGACCCGGAGGACCATCCTGCTAGGGGTTGCCCCAGGAAATTTTGAAGCTCTCAAATGCGATTTCCAGCCATTTCAGCTCAGGTATAAAATGCCATACAACTGAGTCGGATATGATGCATTTTTTCTTAGAATAAATCACTACACTTCAAGGTTGTCTGATTAACAGACACGTTTCTCAACATTTACTTTTGTACTATCCCTTAAGGTTGACAAAAAAAGTGTAAAATGTGAAAAACTTCATTTTGAAGTATGTATACTTGTATAATCAAACTGCTCAGAGAAATGGTAAAAACAGACAAAATATATGAGGTAAAGTAATGGTAGATCCCAGACTCCAGCGCGGTAGAATTCAATATGGCGGGAAGAGCAAGTTTACTTCGAACATTTTCACACAAAACGGGTTTCAAAACACGCGTTGGGGAATTTAAAATCATTCATGGTTATTTATTTATCCAGCGACGGCGAAATACGATGGAGACACGGCGAATTTGCTACAAAATCCGCTCGACCACCGGCGAAATTCGCCGTTCACCGGCCTAAATCTGAAGGACTGAGTCAGACTCAGTTAACTTGTTGATTTGTTGTTTGGTGATGAAATAAGATTTTTACTTAGCAGGCATGAAACCAACTAGCACATGTTCGCTAGTGGTGATAAAAGTTACAATTTTAATTTCAGGATTGGAAAGATGTGGAGAATGTGGAAAGAATATCAGTATGGATAACAATCCTTTTTCTGACAGTATTGAAAGCAACTTGATTTCTAATGGTGATGAGGTATGCAAAGATCTTAGTTGTGCAAGTTCCAGATTCAGGGGTTGGTCTGATGATGGGTCATGACCCTCATTTGGGGATGACCCTCGTTTGGGGATGGCCCTCATTTGGGGATGACCCTCGTTTGGGGATGGCCCTCATTTGGGGATGACCCTCGTTTGGGGATGACCCTTGTTTGGGGATGACCCTCCTTTGGGGATGGCCCTCGTTTGGGGATGGCCCTCGTTTGGGGATGGCCCTCGTTTGGGGATGATCCTCGTTTGGAGATGACCCTTGTTTGGGGATGACCCTTGTTTGGGGATGACCCTCCTTTGGGGATGACCCTCGTTTCGGGATGACCCTCGTTTCGGGATGACCCTCGTTTCGGGATGACCCTCGTTTGGGGATGGCCCTCGTTTGGGGATGACCCTCGTTTGGGGATGGCCCTCGTTTGGGGATGACCCTCATTTGGGGATGACCCTCGTTTGGGGATGGCCCTCGTTTGGGGATGACCCTCGTTTGGGGATGACCCTCATTTGGGGATGACCCTCGTTTCGGGATGACCCTCGTTTCGGGATGACCCTCGTTTGGGGATGACCCTCGTTTGGGGGCACAATAAATAGGGCCATTTAAACGGAGAAAATAAGACGCGTCCTATTTAAGTCACGAACACACCCGTATGAACGGTCAATTTCTAGTTGAATCGCGACTTATTTTGGACTAGCTTTCAACCTTGTACTTATTTTAGTCGCGACTTACTTTGGTCACGAACAAATTGACCATTTATACGAGCAGTGTGGATTATAACGATTTCGTTCTGGTAGGACAAATGTCCGACCTACTATAAAGTTGCTCTGGGGACATTAGACGAGATTGGTCGGCCAATTTTCTAAGTTTTTTTTTATAGGTTTAAGTGTAGTTAATGGGAACCACATTGGAGTTTTAGTCGTGTAAAGTGGATGAATGATTATAGCCTCTGGCTATGTTGCATATGAAAGGCGACGCGGACCACGCTGTTGGACATGGCATGCAGTGTAAAAATGTTGCTTAAGAACCATGTAAAAACATCAGAAGGATTAAGGAATAAATATTAGTAACGTATATATAGAGGACGCACGTTTCGACCTATAGTAGTCGATGTAAATAAGTGGATAGTTGGAAGAGAAATTAGAGAATTATAAACGCTATAACCACAATTATATAATAAGGAGAGATAAAGTGAGTGCTTAGCGAACTTGTTGTTTGATTTCTTAAATCCAACGCGTCTAAGCATCTTTGATTGGGTAGCTGGATGGTGGATTCGTTGTTGTTTGTTTGTAGCGTTTATAGTAGTCAGGAAATCGCGCTCCTCTATTGTCGGTCTTCACTCTAGTTCATAGCTGTTAATACATATACTTATACATATTTTTCAGATAGACAGAATATGTGATTTATTTTTGTTTTTAATTTATATTTCTTGGTCGGTCAAAATGTCCGACCATAACAGAAATGTTCTAGGAATTTTTGGTGAAGGAAAATTCGAGTGTAGAATATATACATTTTAAGACCAAACCGGGGACCATGCAGTTGCGAAAAATGCAACTACACAGGCCTTCCGGCAGGAGTTGAACCCACGACCTTGCGATTCTAGTGCAATGCTCTGACCACTGAGCCATGGAGGCCGTTGCCGAGAGCTTGATCACGAGTTCTGTATACATTAAGGTGGTAGTGAAAGGAGAGAATTGGGTTTATTTGAAGTGATATTGTGCATTTCACTCGATTACATAGCATGTTCTAGGAATTTTTGGTGAAGGAAAATTCGAGTGTAGAATATATACATTTTAAGTGGGTTCAATTCCTGCCGGAAGGCCTGTGTAGTTGCATTTTTCGCAACTGGTCCCGGTTTGGTCTTAAAATGTATATATTCTACACTCGAATTTTCCTTCACCAAAAATTCCTAGAACATGCTATGTAATCGAGTGAAATGCCCAATATTACTTCATAACAGAAATGGTCGGCCATTTCGTATTTTTGGTCGGCAAATAGCCGATTGCCGACCGTTATAATCCACACTGCATTATACGAGTGTGTTGGCGACTTAAATAGGACGCGTCTTAATTAAGTCGCGACTTATTTTCTCCTGTTTAAATGGCCCTAATGTGAACGTTGCCACAATAGGGCCATTTAAACGGGAAAAATAAGTTGTGACTTAATTAAGACGCGTCTTATTTAAGTCACAAACACACTCGTATAAATGGTCAATTTGTTCGTGATCAAAGTAAGTCGTGACAATCGCTGAGTATTGTAGAACAATGCCTGTTCAAAGTAGCACCTCTCTCCTCCGCAGGGGCTAGCTCTTGGGGAGGCGAAGGCGCGCGAGCGAAGGTGGGAGTGGGCCGAGGAAGATCGCGTCTTTTCCATGCGCCCGCACGTCTTCGCTGGCCCCGAGTCTCTGCGGAGGAGAGAGAAATAGCACCATGACTAGTCCAAGCCTGATTACAACTAACTTCTTTGCCAGGTCAATGTAGATGTTTCCAAACAGACTGCATCAGTTTATCGCGAGCAAGGTCTACAGCATTCATTGGGTGATCAACAGCAACCACAGCAGGAAGAAAAACAACAACAACTTCAACAGCAACTTCAACAACAACAACAACAACAGCACCAACAGCAACAACAGCAACAACAACCACAACCATTTGGCTTTTCACAACCCCAATATCAACAACAACAACAACAACAACAGTTGCAGCAAGAACAAGTTTCCTATTCTCAACAACAACAACCACTACCACCACAGCAACATCAACAACAACAACCATACGGCTCTGCACAACACGCGTATCAACTAGGCCCTTCATCAGTGTTATCTCGACCATCTGTGGCTTCAAACGTTGAAGGATCAGGAAGGTTCTTGCCAGAAAATACAGTCTCAAATGGTCAGCCTGGATCAACGAAAACAACTCGTTTGGTAGGTGCAGAAATACCACAGATTGTAAATGATTATAGGAATACTGTATCAGTAGATGTTTGTTGATGACGATCATCTAGATTTAGTATAGACATGCTACTAACAGTCTTTCTTAAGACTACACTGTGTAGTCTTAAAGGATATTGGCAATAAAAATTAAGTTTATCTCATTTGAAAGAACTCGTCAAATGGTATAAGAAGACCTTTTACAATTTTTCCGTATCTGTTTTGGTTTTGGAAATATTTCGACCAAACTCAGCGTGCTGTCCGCCATCTTGGAAATATTTTCGATATGCAAAATTATGCATGTGACGACATAAGCAGGGTAAAGTGACATTTTTATCTTGCCAACCTTATGACATTATGAGCTAGAAACTCGATTTTTCGTTGCGCTATTTCCATTTTAAATTGACCCACAACATTTAAAAAGCCTTCCGTGGAAATTTGGGCACCCACGGAGTAGTTTCATCAGGTTTACCCTGCTTGTGACGTCACCAATTTCCTAGTTAATTATACCCAATATTACAACAAGATGGGGGACAGCACGCTGTCTTTGGTCGAAATATTTCAAAACACAAGAAAGATACAGAAAAATTACAAAAGGTCGTCTTATACCATTTGGGGAGTTCTTTCAAATGAGACAAACTTAATTTTTATTGCCAATGTCCTTTAAGAAAGATAGCTGTTACTAGCACCAGTAGCACGGGTTGACTGACGTGAAGTAAATAGTTTAAACTTGGGAGTATTAGTATAAACGTTTATTGAAGTTGACTGTCTAGATTAGTTTGAGAGAGAGGCTCCACAATGGGCTTCTTAGATCCCGAATCGCGTTCAATATTTGCTACTCTTCCCGCATCCCGTCTGGTTAGAGCTGCTTCAATCCTGATCAACGTCTTCGTTATTTAGAAATCCCGAATCCCGTTCTTCGATTTCCTTATTTCCCGAATCACGACAGCAAAAGTTTCTAGTTCTCGTTTCCCGTCATTTTTTTTGAAATCCCGAATCTCGTCCATTTTTTCTCTTGTATCTCGTTTCTCGTTATCAATATAATCATTATCCCGCGTCCCGATGAACCTATTATAGGGACTTAAAGGCCTGGTCCATACGTCGCATTTAATTCAGACTTTAATTCATAGTTAGCTTCGTCGAATACACGCGTAAAAATCTCGCAAGTTGTTACAGCATTGTTGCCTGAACAATGCTGTAACAACTTGTTGACATATGTGAACAACATTGATAAATGAACAACATTGTTCATCATTGTTTCAACAAGTTGTTACAGCTTGATGAAACAACAACCGTTGTTCACGCATGTTGTAACAACCGAAGAACGTATTGATACATCAACCATGTTCACCATTGTTGTAACATTGTTGTTCATCGTTGTTATTTCGTCATGCTGTTACAACATGTTGTATCATGTGCGAACAACGTTGTTGGCTATAAAAATGTGCTGTTGGAACAACTTGTTCATGACTGTTGATTTATCCGTGAACAAGTTGTTCGAACCATAAGTGAACAACTTGCAGACAACTTGTTCATGGCGAGCAGCACAACATTGTTCACGGATGGCAGCACAACATTGTTCACGCCTGTTGACAACCGTGAACAAGTTGTGCGTTTTTACGCGTGTAGTCGACGTAAACTCAAATTCGTTTCATGCGACGTATTTAATTCAGTGACGAGCAAGGAAAATCCCACTAGATCGCGCCAAAAACGTCCAATACGCATGCGAAGTAAACAAAAATCTGATGAGGGGCTCAAAAATATGTTGTTATAGTTTATGCATTTAATTCGATGCGACGATACAGCGACGTCTGAAACCAACACGCATTTCAGACGTTGTATCCGTCTCACCGTGACGGATACAACGTCTCAGACGAATTTAACTCTTCAGTCGAATTTAATTCGTTTCATACGTCGCACTACAGTCGCATTGAATTGATTGAATTCGTCTGAATTAAATGCGACGTATGAACCAGGCCTAAGATCTACGACGTCAACCCCAACGACGACGTTCTTTAAACAAAATAATTATTTTTGCAAAACAAAGAAAATAAATAAGTTTTATAAGTCCTCGTTCTTCATACAACGGCACTTCGACGGAGCATTTTCACGTCTTCAGGACAACGTCAACGACCAAAAGATGAGAACTGTTGCTTGAGATTGACTTCAATACGAACACTACAATCATTTTAGCAATACTGGGGCGTTTTGGAAGCCATTAAACTAGCTTCAAATATCAAATACAATAGTCAGTTAACCGTGACTTCTTTAAATTGTAAAACGTATCATTCATTTTTAACCATCGTCGTCGTCCTAGCATCCTAAAGTCCCTTGTGGACTCTCGAGAAAGAGTGTTGGTATCTGACGTTATAAAGTAAATGATTGGAAAGAAGGGTCGGCATCTTAGCTATATACCAATAAGATTTCTGATTGGTTTAGATAACCTAACCCCACTGATCTCTATATAACATATATAGAGATCAGTGCCTAACCGTAACAAAATCCCTGGCCAGTACTGTAACGAGCATTCGAAGCAAAAGACAATCCTATATCTGTTCAAAATCTTATATTTTTCTTCTGTTCTATTCAGCCTGGTCTTCAAGCTCCTCGGTGGAGGAAAGATGAAGATTATAAGAATTGTTTCCACTGTGAAAAAACCTTCTCAGTAACAAGAAGAAAACATCATTGTCGAGGCTGTGGAATGGTACTGTTCAAGTTTTAGACCCCGTCTACACGATGCCGGTACAATTTGAAAACGGAACAAAATCATGCCGTTTAGGCCTTGCGTTTACACGATACCGGCACAAAAATGACATGAAAACGGCACAAAATGAAGACGGGTTCCTTGACGGCATGAAATGAAAACGGAATACTAACCAGTATCGTGTAAACGCCCGTGCCGTAACAGTTTGATGACGGTAATCACGATATATACGACCACAGTATTCGGGTCAGCAGTATTCACAAAGTCTTCTCAATTCTCATTGGAAGAGAATAGTCACATGCTAATCCGTCATTATATTATACCCGCATCGTGTAAACGCCAGACTTTTTGGCCTGTATTTACACACCGGCATGATTTTGTTCCGTTTTCAAATTGTACCGGCACCGTGTAAACGCAATACTTTTTTGGCCTGTATTTACACACCGGCATGATTTTGTTCCGTTTTCAAAGTGTACCGGCATCGTGTAAACGCAAGACTTTTTGGTCTGTATTTACACACCGGCATGATTTTGTTCCGTTTTCAAATTGTACCGGCACCGTGTAAACACAAGACTTTTTGGCCTGTATTTACACACCGGCATGATTTTGTTCCGTTTTCAAAGTGTACCGGCATCGTGTAAACGCAAGACTTTTTGGCCTGTATTTACACACCAGCATGATTTTGTTCCGTTTTCAAATTGTACCGGCATCGTGTAAACGGGGTCTAAGAGTAGTGTACATGGACGTGTGCAAACCTTTAAGTGTCTGTGAAACGAAAAACGTTTTAGCAGTTTTGAACAGAACGGCTCAGTATGACAAAAGCATTCACTGAAAATTTGAAGGAAATCTCAAAATTTACCATGGCATATCCGTTTTTGCAGAAATTTATCGCTCGGCTTGAGTGCTTTGTAACGTATGCAGTTGGATAAATATGTATAACAACAATGTACAATGGATCTTAGTATAAATACACAGGTGATTATAGAAAATCTCGTGCGATGATTGGTCGAGCTACGTCGGATGAAGTAATAGATAATCACCTACAGCGTTTATTTAAAATGGCCGCCAGCCGGTTTGTCAATGACAGAAGAGGAAATTAACAATTTTAAAGAAAACGCTGTTCCTAAAAGTATGAAAATGTGTATTTATACTAAAACAATTATTCGCCCCAGGCTCAGTGAATATCGGTGAATAATAACCTCGACTTCGTCTCGGTTATTATACACCGATATTCACCTGGTCTTCGGCGAATAATTGTTAATTAGTATTGCTAATTCAACGGCATACGTCATCTGCCCTATATATATTCAATCCCAGTCTTCCCTTATTTTGTAACTTTGGCGCTTAGGCCCCGTTTACACGGTACCTGACGAATTCGTAACCGTACTCGAATTTGTACGATTCTGCCTTCCGTTTACACGGGACCCACGAAACTGGACGACTGGTTTTTAACTAGGCTCGGTTTCCAGCCTTATTTCGGGCTGCGACCCGCCCCCGAAATCACGGCTGGGCTCGTGAGCTTGTCATTGTCAATTTCCACCAATCACAAACGCGCCTGCACATTTTCAGCAAGCATATATTATTGAACATTTGTATAAATTATCGTGACAGCCCAAAGAGGCGGTCAATGGAAAGCTAACAAGTGAGGCGTACGACCGAATTTTCGAAACTTTTGAAGAAGATTATTTTTTTTAAAGATTTGTAATGTGACCATTAGTGGCCAAGATGTGTTTGCCATTTAGCCTACTAGGTCAGGAAAATCACTGATATTTCAGTCAGCGTCAATAGTTTGTTGATATCGTAAAACCTATTAACTCGAAATCAATCACAACTGCGATTTCGCCTTTGATTTCTTTCATGGAAGATGATCAGATGCGGTTTCTCAAGTCAGTTTGAATCACGGCAGAGTTCGGCGACGATTTATAGAACGACGAAGATGCTAAAAAGCGAATTGAACCTGGTGAATGTCAGATTGTTTATTTACATTAATATCATTTGTGTCTTCGTGAAACACTGAAATGGCGGGCCTAATTGTTGATTAAAGATGTCCATAAGAAAAGATTGCACCTTGCTTCAGTTCACGAAGCTCGCTGAATTATAAGTCGTGTCTTTGCTGCGTTTCTGCCATTTCAAACATCTGCGATTTATCGTTCACTGACTCTGTTATAGTGTTGGTTGGATCATAGTTAATAGAACATATACATGGTTCGGAAACTCGTCCAAAGTGATTGTTCTATGTTTTTGTTCAAGTTTATGGAAATTTGTGCAATTTTACGGTATTGTATTTTCTGTATAATGAAGCAGTCATCCAATAGCAACGATCGGGTTTAATTAGTGAGTTGCTTCATCATCACGTGTTGTGGTGCTTCATCATCACGTGTCCATAGAATTTACTTCCATATAAGTAACTCCATTGTCAGTTCCGAATTCGTCCGGTACCGTGTAAACGTAGTGTTAATATTCAGAAAAGTACGTGCCACATTTATTTCAATTTTTTTGAAATTGGTTATTTAGCTTACGAGCTTTAAAGGACATTGGCAATAAAAATGAAGTTGGTCTAATTTGAAAGAACTCGTAAAATTGCAATAGAAGATCCTTTACAACTTTTTCGTATCTTTCTGCGTTTTCAAGATATTTCAATTTGTTTGATATGTAAATGAGATGGTCTCTGACGTCAGGAGTGGGGTAAAATATTTTCATTTCGTTTTTAAGCCCTAATCAAACGAGAACGGAAGTCGTCGCAAGTTCTGCACTCCGCTAGTTCTCACGCCTTTTCGCTAGTTCTCATGGTAGTTTCTATGGCGACGGAGCACGAAAGACTTGCATCGACTTGTGTTTTGTGTTCAAACGTTTCGCAAGCTCTCGCAAGTTGAAGATAACTTGCGATGAAATTTGAACAAGATCTAATTAGTCACAAGCTAACGCAAGTCATCGCAAGCTGGCGGTCAAACGAGACACAAGCAAGCACAAGCTAAAACTTGCGATGACTTGCGTTCTCGTTTGATCAGGGCTTAACAACTTTTTTGAATCTTCCTTCGTTTTCAATATATTCCAGTTTGTTTGATATGTAAATGAGATGGTCCCTGACGTCAGGAGCAGGGTACAGTATTTTCACACCTAGCAAAATCAGTTATATCTCCAAGTTTGTTTAACGAAATAACTTGAAACTGTGCACATAAAAACGCCTTGTGACGCTAAACATTTTATGTTGAGCAATCATGGAGGTGTAAGTGATTTTGTAACGTATGAAAATACTGTACGCTGCTCCTGACGTCAGAGATCATCTAATTTCCATATCAGACAAACTGAAATATTTCAAAAACGAAGAAAGATATAAAAAAAGTTGTAAAAGATCTTCTATTACAATTTTACGAGTTCTTTCAAATTTGACAAACTTTATTTTTATTGCCAATGTCCTTTAAATTCGATCGCGGAAATTTTCACTTCACGGACACTTTAAAGGGCATATCTGTCTGCATATATGTCTTATTGAAAAGAACATTTAAAATGATAAAATAACATCTTTTGCAGTTTTTGGCTTCCTTGCTTCGTTTTTGAGATATTCCAGCTTGTTTGATATGCAAATGACACAACTTTTTACGTCATATGTGCATAATGAGTTATCAGAAAACGTTACATATCTTTGGTATTATGAAAACATGGGCTTAACCCAAAGGAAGCATGTGCGTGTTTCTACCCACAACACCAAACATGTAGAATTCCATTATGCACGTGTGACGTAAAAAGTTGTGCATTTGCATATCAAACAAACTGGAATATCTCAAAAACGAAGCGAGGAAACCAAAAACTGCAAAAGATGTTATTTTATCATTTTAAATGTTCTTTTCAATAAGACAAACTTAATTTTCGAGTCATATGCCTTTTAAGTATACTGAGATCTCCATGGACTTCTCGTGGATTTTCACGGATTTCCATATGGCTCTCGTTAGCCATATACGACATTTCTTCACAAGTGAAAATATATCGTATTGGATTTCTGATTAGTTATACATTATACATTTCAACGTCTTAATATTTCAACTTTTCTGCTTCTTAAGGTGGCTCCATACAGTTTCTTGAAAAATGGAAAATACAAAGTTTGAGAATCCAAAACACGTGATTAAACAATTCGGAAAAAGAATAAAACTAAATGTTATGCATGGTTAAACAGTCTGACAATCAAAAACTGTTACCAAATAAATAGCAACAGTTGTTGGTATGGCAACAATGACGTTTCAAAATGGCTGCCAATTACCCTTCAAACTAGTTTAATTAGAAAAAACTTTGGTGACCCCCAATTTTTTTTTTCTTTAAAACTTTTCTTGAAGTATGAGTAATCAATAGGACGATTTTAAAAAAATTCTGTAGAATGAAATTTTTAAAAAATTAACAAACTATTCATTAAATCGGCCTATTCATTACTCATACTTCAAGAAAAGTTTTAATGAAAAAAAAATTGGCGGTCACCAAAGTTTTTTTCGAATTAAATTAGTTTGAAGGGTAATTGGCAGCCATTTTGAAACGTCATTGTTGCCATAGCAACAACTGTTGCTATTTATTCGGTAACAGTTTTTGATTGTCAGACTGTTGAACTATGCATAACATTTAGTTTTATTCTTTTTCCGAATTGTTTATGCACGTGTTTTGGATTCTCAAGAAACTGCGTGGAGCCACCTTAAATTGAGCTTCTCGATATCGGATCTCAACGTTCTGAACGTTTCTTTACTTACATGTTAACTGTATTATTCTATTTCTTTGCGTTTCAGATCTTCTGCAGCGAGTGCTGCAATCAGTTGGCTCAGTTACCTTATCTGGGATTCAAAATAGAACGCATTTGTGTTCTTTGCACCCGGACTATCAAAAAAGGTTAGAGCTGTGAGCTTTTATTGAAATAATTTTCAAAATAATACCATGCTTGACTCGGTTTACGGGCACACTAAGCTAAATTATCCCCACATAACGTAACATTAAACACCACTGCCAAACGTTTGCGCGTGCGTGAATTTGCTAGAGTAAACATTGCAACAGGTGTGGGAAATAGCCGTGGCAACAACAACCAGACAGTGAAGACTAAGTAAGACTCGACTATTCATTTGTGTTTTAAAAAAAGGAGCATGAAAATTACGAAGGGGGCATTTCAGAATATGTTACAATATTGTCAAAGAAGCCATGCACACGTTACCTATACCTTAACGTTTTGGCAGTATGCTTTTAATTTTAATGTTTGTATGGGACTCTCGGACCAGCCTAAATATTTCAGTGTTTTCCCGCTCTTTTTTGAGGTACGAGCCACTGATCTCAATAAAACTGGATAGGCCATTCCCTATGGCCAGCAGTCAAACATTTCGTGGCAGTCGCCGCCATCTTACGTAGTGGAACATATGACGCATTGCGGCCTTAGAACTTGTTCCCAATCCCAAAGTTGACTGGCGTAAGCAATCTTGACGTCACACGGTCATATTATCCGGGGAAAGGAATATTAAGTACTCTGTGCCGGGGGAGTCGGAAAAGCAGTAAAGCAAACAACAGATGCCGGTTCGTTTAGTTTTCACTGTTTAACAACAAATAATACAGTCAAAAGATGGCAAGTACACAACACGATATATTGTTAAGGCATTAAGATTACTATAAAAGGTACAATTTAAGACTTGGAATGGAATTCTTCGTATATTTTGTCTGTTTTTCAGTTTATATTATCGTGAAGTTTCTTCGTTGTCGGCACTGAAGAAAAACAACGAAATTTAAAGGTTTTACAGCTCAGTAACAGAAACAAATGCAAGAAATTAGCGTCTTAAACCTTATTAAGTACTTCTTGTGTCCTTACATTCGTTTAAATTTTCTTAAAATAATTATTTTTGTCTGTTTTCAATCTACGAAAGCTTATGAACTTTAGTGGGCGCCATCTTGGGTAGTGGTCACGTCATCATACAACTGGCACGCTAAATCCGGCCTCATGCCCCATCCAGTTTTATTGAGATCAGTGGTACGAGCTCGGACGTCGCGCAGGCGCAAAACGTTTGGCAGCGGTGTTTGTAACGTATACGTTTTGACTTATATAACATGACTTATATTATAGCTCGTGCAGAAAAGGCAAAACGAAGACAACAACAACAACAACAGCAAGGAATGCGACGTTATTCCCAGTCTTCTACAATACTTCCTTCAACTTATGTGGGCAGCGAAAGTCTTCTTTATATTCCCAATGACCAAGTAAACAGCCTGGGTATGGAAAACTCTGTACTGCCTGAAACGCAAAGACAACCATCAAATTTCATGGCACCAGAGAGCGTAACTAACGACAACTCCGTTACCCCGGTTACAAATTTCATGCCCAATGCCCACCTCGATCAAAGTGCCCCCAGTCTCCAAGGTACTGTCTCGGCCCAGAGTACTTTCCAAAACACCACTGCACCCTACCAAGAGCGCACAGCCGTCCGTGGGAATTCGTCGTTTGGGTCTAACGACAGTCCTGGGGCGACTCTGACGTCGTACACCGCTGACTTCGTGCAACGTTCATTCAAGGAACCGTTACGTCCCGCGGGGCGGACTATCACGTGGACAGATCATGAAACGAAAAGCAGCATCGAGGAACAAAAGAGGCGTTTTAAAAATATTGTCAAGGAGTTGAAAAGTGAGTGAATAATAAATGACAAGTTATGGGAGTAGAGCATGAAGTACCGCTCAAATATTCGAAAACGTTCCTTTTAAGGTGGCTCCACACAGTTTCTTGAAAAATGGAAAATACAAGTTTGAGAGTCCAAAACACGTGCATAAACAATTCCAAAAAAGAATAAAACTCAATGTTATGCATAATGAAACAGTCTGACAATAAAAACTGTTACCAAATAAATAGCAACAGTTGCTATGGCAACAATGACGTTTCAAAATGGCTGCCAATTACCCTTCAGACTAATTTAATTCGAAAAAAACTTTGGTGACCCCCATTTTTTTTTCATTAAAACTTTTCTTGAAGTATGAATAATCAATAGGCCGACAAACGAGTAATCAACATGATTTTTCCGGGAAAAAAATTATTCCTTCTACAGAATTTTTTTTAAATCGGCCTATTGATTACTCTTAATTAAATTAGTTTGAAAGGTAATTGGCAGCCATTTTGAAACGTCATTGTTGCCATAGCAGCAACTGTTGCTATTTATTTGGTAACAGTTTTTGATTGTCAGACTGTTTAATCACGTGTTTTGGACTCTCAAACTTGTACTTTCCATTTTTCAAGAAATTGTATGGAGTCACCTTAAGCGAAATTTAAGTTTAGAACCACTTTTTTAACCACCAACAAGTTGAGAACAGTAACTGATAGAGCTATCCACTATAAATAAGATTAGTTTATAGTTTAGTCTAGTCTAGTGATTATATTGATCACGTTGTGGTTTATTTTGGTTTTCAGATCCGGATGGAGTTGTTATTCAGACAGCCGTTGAACTTTCTGTGAGGGTAAAAAAGGTTCAAGGTAGCTAAACATACCGTAGATTTTGCTCCTAGAGGTCTGTGTTTATCTTTTTATTTACAATTTTCTGGGGTTTTTTTTATCTGGGTTTGCCTAT
Organism: Paragorgia papillata; assembly: GCA_035771165.1. NCBI lineage: Eukaryota > Metazoa > Cnidaria > Anthozoa > Scleralcyonacea > Coralliidae > Paragorgia > Paragorgia papillata. The sequence continues at coordinate 1,622,168 of JAWNZC010000140.1, forward strand.
TTTTGTAATTATCGTAATTATTTTTGTTAACGTCTATACTTTAAATGTGGTTAAATATAGGAATATATATATTTAAGCGAAGTTAACTGCTGATGTAGTTGGCCTCGCATTCGAGATTCATTGAGCGTCTGTTGCTTTGCTGCAAGTAGCGTCTTTGCTCAGCTTCTGCTCCCCCTTCGCCCTTTCCCCACCCGTGTAGATACGAAGTATAGAATCGTATATGTTATTCCACTGACTTGTCAGTGTGACTGGTGCCGGTGGTCTGCCTTGGCAGAGTTGTCATGGCAAACGCCTATTGCTTCTCTGATTACCCTAATTGCTATTGCTTAGTTTGCTGGCTATTTGCTCATGGCCCAATTACAGTTACTTTGCTTGCTAACAAGGCTAGATCGCTGACTAGCCTGGTCACCAACGGCACCTACCTCCAAACAACGTATATTCTGCAGTTAAATATAATAAAATCTGACTAGTATCTAATTCGAAAACCTTACGGTTTATTTAGATGCTAGGCATTTCCTTATAAGTACTGTATATTTAGTGTTTTGTCAATTTATATCTGTAACGTCATGTAAACCTAAATGTAGTGTATATGTAATATATTATGTAAAAGTGAAATGTAAACAAATATTGTCTATTGTCTACATATAACCATGACATAACGTGATGGCGATTGTGGTGATGATGACGTTGGTGATGGTGGTGATGATGGTTGCGTTGGTGATGGTGGTGATGATGGTTTGTTGTGGTGATGGTTATAATGATAGTGGTGGTGATGATGATGATGATGATCGTAGTGGTGATTTCAACAACGACGACGACGACGACGATGATGGTAATGGGGTATGATGGTGATGGTGATGGTGATGATGGTGGTGATAGTGATGATGGTGATTGGGACGACGACGATGAAGGTGATGATGGTAATGGGGTATGATGGTGATGGTGATGGTGATGATGGTGGTGATAGTGATGATGGTGATTGGGACGACGACGATGATGGTGATGATGGTAATGGGGTATGATGGTGATGGTGATGATGGTGGTGATAGTGATGATGGTGATTGGGATGACGATGGTGTTTAGGATGACGATGGTGTTTAGGATAATGACTATTTATTTATATATTCAATTTATTTATTTATTTGATTACTTATTTAATTACTTATTTATATTTATTTATTTATTTATTTGATTACTTATTTAATTACTTATTTATATTTATTTATTTATTTATTTATTTATTTGATTACTTATTTAATTACTTATTTATATTTATTTATTTATTTATTTATTTATTTATCAATTTTTGCAGTTGTAATTAAGCAAGGTATACACGAAGCGTGGTTTCTACGTAGCAGTGGTTTCACCAGCTGTGGGCAAAAAGAAGTCGCCTTTCTTCTTGAAAAACGTATCAATGAAGAAGTATTTCCTTACGAGTTGCTTAAAATCTACCGAACTTTCTACTCATTAACTTTAAACCAAGGTGAGCGTCCAGAGTACACGAATTTTTCAAAATTTTGTGTGGAATCATGTGTTGTAATCTGTTTGTGAATACATTCAATCATTTTTGCAGGTGAACGCTTTGAGCATGGCAATTATTTAGCTTTTAACAGCTCGTTGCTTGGGAGTGAAGACAACAAAGGATTTTTGTTTGTGTTGTCGAACATGGCTGTAAGTAACCCAGAGTAGTACGTAGCTCGCTCGGTAGAGCATCGAACAGTCCTAGATAAAGCATTTTTCTTCCTGGCAAACTAAATTAACGATTTCCTGCCTGATAGAATTTTTCAATTTTATAAGTTGTGATACCACCAGACTTGCAAGATTGTATCTCAAAACCATAATTTATCTGAATGTGGTATCTATACATACTTTGAAATAGCGAACTTTTTCAATTGAATACTACGTAATACAAGTACTAGCGTCAAAAATCGAAATGCTGAAACAGTTGAATAAGATAAAAGCAGCTTGCATTCTTGCAAATGCACAATGACAGGCTGCAGCCTGCAACAGCAACACTATACTGAAATGATAAATATTTCATTGTTTTCTAAAACAAATCGTTGCGTCATTTGCGCAAGGATATACGAAACTTAGACAGGTTAAGGTCATATAATAAACCTTCAAAACACTTTCGAATTGTTTACAAATCGCCGCTGGGTTTGGCAAGAATATGGAAAGATGAGTCATCGAATATGAAACTTGATATTCGATCAAAAGTGATGCCCATCAAAATTGTGTGATTGTGTGACCGTGACGCTTTTCGATTTTTTGAAGAATAGGAAATTTATCTTTAAACTTTGACTTGGATTAAAAAAACTGACAAATATTTCCTGCAAGATACAAAAAATTTCCTGCGAACAACTTTTACAAAAAATTTCCTGGCAGTGGCGCTGCCGGACATTTTCCAGCACTGGCATCGGACTATAGTAAACCGAAGGTCGCGGGTTCGAATCCCAACCGCGATCGAGGAGTGTTTTTCTCTACTTATACCCGGTACAGGCTTTCTGGCGATCCTACTTTTTCTGCACTCTTTAGCCTCCTCCGCAGGCAGCTCTGTGTGGCTTCCCAGAACTGTGACGTGTTTTGATCAAGATCTTTGACTTTATTTGGTCGAGATATTCAATTGGGGACAGGAAGCCAGAACTGTGACGTTTTCATCAAGATCTTGACTTTATTTCAACTGTTACGGGCAATATTTTGGTCGAGATATTCAATTTGGCCGAGCACGTTTATCCCTCAATTTCCCTTACAGTCCCTGCTTTCCCGCTCCCAATCCCTTCCTGTCCCTTTCGTGCTCGGCCAAATTGAATATCTCGACCAAAATATTGCCTATAACAGTTGAAATAAAGTCAAGATCTTGATCAAAACGTCACAGTTCTAGGAAGCCACACAGAGTTGCCTGCGAAGGAGGCTATGCACTCTCCTACTTTTCCTTCTTTTTATGCAAAATTGCTCGGTTTTCCTACTTTTTCCTACTTTTTCACTTAAAATCCTAGGTTTTTTTTGAAAACTGTTTCGTGGAATCATTATGTTTTGACTTGATACTGCATGCCAAGAGGAAGTAAAACTCAGAAGTAAAACTCGGTTGGCTGTAGGGGAAGAGGAGGCCACTTTTGTATATTTCATTTTAGTAAAAATGGGGTTAAATTGTATTTTTGTGGTATTGTCATTCGAAATTAATCACAAAAAATTCCTACTTTTGTCCTACTTTTTTGTACGTTTTCCTACTTTCTTCCTACTTTTTCGAAAATTTTAGTCCTAATTTTGTCCTACTTTTTTTACCAACACCTGCCAGAAAGCCTGCCGGTATGGATCGTCACTCGGAGTAGCACCTAATATCATGTCCCACAATAATTATTTCTAGTTGTATGAACATTAGATATTTGACAGAAGAAACTTGTTATAATAGGGGGAATTATTTCCAGGTTGCCTAAAGGCCTGGCCAAACGCTTTCAACATTTCATGCAACATCGTTCAACATTATTGAATTCAACCGTGATTCAACATGTTGAAAGCGTTTGGCCACCCTGTTGAATGATGTTGAACGTTGTTGAATGGTGTTGAACGAAATTTGAACATGTTCAAATTTTCGTTCAACAGGCGTTCAACAATGTTGAACGATGTTGCATGAAATGTTGAAAGCGTTTGGCCAGGCCTTTACATGCGCTCAAAACATTCAGCACACTAAATTTACTCAATGCATTTTGACTCGCCTATCATTGAGCTGTGTACGGTATTTTGACCCAACTGTCCAGGTTGTAAAACAAGAATTGTGCCATTTAAGGTCTTCGTTATGGTTTGCCAATGCCCCCTCTAGTATTTATATGATCTCTATGCAGTCAATGCCCACTGGACTGCTCTTGCTATTTTTGTCGGCAGTTCACCGGTCCACCTTTTCACTAAATTGCTCTATCCAAAACATGGCTTATACCCAACACTCTACTTTTTTACATAGAGAAAATGTTTCTCTTAAAGAGAAAACAGTTTGTTTAGATGTGTCTTCTTACTTTGTCTTTTTCAGCCCAAGATAGTTCAGAACCTTGCTCCTAACGAAACCTTTCTGTATGCTGTGTTGGTCAAACAGTCTGAGTTAGCGTGTGCAAAGTATCTTCCCGCCAGATTGCTTATTGCTTTAGGTGTTCAACAACAGTGTATGTTAAATGTTGCTTTTTGTTGCTATATAGACGATTTTAGTCAATTAGGGACAGGAATGTTCTCTCGATACAAGTATAGGATAAATACCGAGAACGGAGGCTTTAAGCCAGATTTATCTGGCTTAAGGCGACGTTCGGGGTATTTATCTGACTTAAAACACGATTGAAGAAGGTTTTCTAAAAAATAGCCTTTACCGAGTGTCGAAGGACATTGTTATGTCGAATGTTAACATGATTTTATGAAATAATAAGACTCCAAAGCAGTTTATTAAACAAACTTGAGAAGTACGTAAAGGTTCATTGAACACATACACAGACTTCTACAAGCTTGTTTGAATAATTAGTCAGATGAATAATTAGTACCAGATATCATTACATCATTGGGCATGCGTATTGATGCAGTATCAATCCCACATTTTATGCTCAACGTTCAGTGTAATAAAGTGCTGACTCAACCAACAGATTTTGATGATTTTCATTAGTTTGCCTTCTTCTCGTAAACTACGTGAGCGAAAAGCAAACCCTTGCTCTCCTCGTATGTGGGCGCTAGGCATCCTATGAATTGGGCAATTACAAATTGATAGGGATTATATATATAAACCCCGGGCTTTATATATATAATCCCTATGAATTTATAATGAGGGATTTATGGGATATAAATCCCTCAAAAAAACAAAGAAAACCGACTTGATCGTGTTTTAGGAAGTAATATATCATACACGAGAAGGAGTGTTTCATCAGGAGGATATCCAAACACCGAGACATTTGTTGAAAACCAAAGCGAAGTCGAGGTTTTTTAACCTACTACGAGGTGTTTGGATGTAATAGATCAAACACGAGTTTGAGTGGTTCATCAGGGGTTCCAAACACGAGAAAACAAATGAAAACCGAGGGCGTAGCCCCGAGGTTTTTATTGCTTTCGAGGTTTGGAGTCCCCTGATGAAACACGATAAACGAGTGTTTGATCTTGCTTCTCAAACGAGTATTCGCATCGCGATTTGCGGTGTTTTCTTCATTGATATGCAGATTAAGAAATGTGATCCAGTTCACTGGGAAGTTTCCTACAAGTTTTCATTGGGTTATCAATACTCATGCATGTGACGTGGTATACGTTCATGGATTGGCTACGATAATCATGAATTATTAATGAGTTTGAGAAATATATCCCGATGACATCTTAAACCAATCAGTATTTTAAGAGAATGTCGAGGTGAAAGTTTGCTTAATTTATGTAATTTCTTCCTCCGATATCTAAACCACTGGCATGGTACTAACTTTGTGTTTTCTCATGAATTATTGATGATTCGAGATTACACGTTTTCGTTAACCAAACTAAATCTGAAAAAGAACATAGTTTGTATTACAGTAGAAACCCGCTAACAAGACCCTTCAATTATAAGAACCTCAGGCTGAAATTAAGAATGTATTTATATACGAATATAAGAACCTATCCCAGGCTGATTTGGTAAAATGTAGGTTCTTGTTAGCGGGTTTTTACTGTATTACCATCTTAGAAGTTTAAACTTTTTATTAAAAATGTGTCGCATTTGTTGAGTTTTGCTAACTTTTTGTATTCTTCGTGAACGTAGGTTATCCTAGTCCCGCTCTGAGTTGCCGAGATAGGCCAGGTGTATGTCATGTTGAGCCCAATGAGCTGTTTTATTCAACCTTCGTCGCTGTCAATAAGTTTCTGGTAAGAAGAAGTGTTTTTTTGTTTTGTTGTTGTATGAATAAGTAAATTGGGGTGGTATGGTGGTTGGGACTTGGGGTGGTGGTAGTAGTGTGTGTGTGTGGGGTGGGGGGGTGGGGGGTGTGTGTGTGTGTGTGGGGGGTGATGGTAGTTGAGTGGCGATCGTAGTTGGGGGATGGTGATGGTAATTGGGGTGGTGATGGGAGTTGAGTAGTTATGTTAGTTGGGTGGTGACGATGTTAGTTTGAGTAGTGATGCTAGTTGTGGTGGTGATATTACACCAGGTGGTGATGTAAGACCAGGTAGTGATGGTAGTTGTGGTGGTGATGTAGTTTGGGTGGTAATGGTAGTTGGGATGGTGATGGTAGTTGGGATGGTGATAGTAGTTGGGATGGTGATGGTAGTTGGGATGGTGATGGTAGTTGGGATGGTGATGGTAGTTGGGATGGTGATGATAGTTGGGTGGTGATGGTAGTTGGGTGGTGATGGTAATTGGGGTGGTTATGGTGGTTGGGTAGTGATGGTGGCTCGGGTGGTTATGGTAATTGGTGTGGTGATGGTAGTTCGAGATAGTGATGGTAGTTGGAATCGTGATTGTAGTTATGGTGATAGTAATTGGGGTGGTTGGGTGGTCATGGTGGTTCGGGTGGTGATGGTAGTTGGGATGGGGATGCTAGTTGGGGTGGTGATGGTAGTTGGATGGTGTTGATAGTTGGGTGGCGAAGGTAATTGGGGATATTGATGGTAGTTGCTGTGGTGATGGTAGTTTGGATGGTGATGCTAGCTAAGGTGGTAGTGGTTGTTTGTCGTTGTTGTTGATTATGGTGATGGTTGCTGTGGTGGTTGTGGTGTTAGTAGTAGTGTTAGTGGTGGATTTGGTCATGGTGATGATGGTGATGATTTGGCCATGATGGTGGTTTTGAGTTTGATAGTTGTTATTTCCAGTTGTTGACTATGGTGTTCATTTTCCTCTTGGTACATTGCACCTCGCCATTTCTATTGACGTTGTCTTTTGACACATTCGCTGTTTAGAATCACAAAACTCCCCAAGCTCTTATCCCTGGTGTCCATATCTTGAAATCCGGAAGCAAGGTTGCCTTGGAATTACCCTTCGCTTACCAAACTGAGGTACATTTTGTAGTCTTAAAGTGCCTATGAAACGAAAATTAAGTCTGTCTTATTTGAAAGAACACTTAAAATGATAGAGTAACATCTTTTGAAGTTTTTCGTTTCCATGCTTCGTTCTTGAGATGTGCATAATGAGTTATCGAAATAAGTTATATATCTTTGCTATTAACCAACCAAGTGGGAAGCAAGTGCTTGTGTTTCGCCCAGAACACTAAACATGTAGATTTTCAAGTGATTATATTTGACCATAGCAAAGGCATATAACTTTTTTCGATAACTCATTATGCACGTGCGACGTCAAAATGTTTAATTTGCATATCAAACAAACTGAAGCATGAAAACGAAAAACTTCAAAAGATGTTACTCTATCATTTTAAGTGTTCTTTCAAATAAGACAGACTTAATTTTCGTTTCATAGGCACGTTGGGTTCTTCGTATTAATATGTTGCGAAACAAAAGTTAAAATGTCGAAACATGTTTTAATTGTATTTTTTCTAATTTGTTAGATTATCAGCATTTTCGATAGCTTATTGGTAGACGACGACAAACCGGTTACGATTCCTATAGCTGGAGACCTGGTCCCTGATGCCAGCGGTCATTTTGTTTACTCTCCTAGCAACGTGCCATCAGCGCATCGAGGTTTTGTGGTTCTTCAAAACAACAACAATCAAGAGGAGCCTGGAAACCAGTGTAGGTCGCATGATGTTCTTGTCATGAACAAGGAATACAAACATAGACCAACGGTCGGACAGATAGACAGATAAACAGAAGGACAGATCGACAAACGGACAGATAAACAGACACACCAACGGTCGGACAGATAGACAGATAAACAGACAGACCGACAGACAGACAGACAGACAGACAGACAGACAGACAGACAGACAGACAGACAGACAGACAGACAGACAAACAAATGGATAGACAAACAGACAGACCAACGGTCGGAGAGAGACAGACAGACAGACAGACAGACAGACAGACAGACAGACAGACAGACAGACAGACAGACAGACAGACAGACAAACAAACAAACAAACAAATGGATAGACAAACAGACAGACCAACGGTCGGAGAGAGACAGACAGAGAGACAGACAGACAGACAGACAGACAGACAGACAGACAGACAGACAGACAGACAGACAGACAGACAGACAGACAGACAGACAAACAAACAAACAAACAAACAAACAAACAAACAAATAGACAGACAACCAGACGGACGGACGGACGGACAGACGAACGAACGAACGGACCAAGTTTGACATAAGTATTTGTGGTTATATCTTGTCTCAGTCGATTATATTTTTGTTTTCCGTAGATCTGGCGTTCAGTTCCATCCTCCTCGTTTTATCATTCGGTGAGGCATGCAGTTCTCGCACCACATTTGGTGTTGAAGTTATTGAAGGTTTGTGAAATAATGTTTAAGTTCACCACTTACAATTGTTACATCAAATCAACCTGAATTCAGTCGACGTCCATGCAGCTATCTGTCTACGAATACAGCAAACCGCTCCATACGTAGCCCGCGTAGCTGGCGGTTTTAAGGGGTTGGGGTCTTGGTGAAGAAGCGGGCGAGGGCGAAGAAGCGGGCGAGGGAGAAAAAGCGGGCGGTAGAGCGCGCGGGCGGAAGAGCGCAGGCTACTCCATACGAGGATTACTTACAGCTATACGCATCTGGGATTCGTGGATGAACTGTAAGTGGTATTCACTAACCTTCTTGTATTCTCTGCAGATGGCATCAAGGTCACTCTTGCCGGCAGCCAAGCGAAAGAGATCCGCCAGGGCGTCTATCAAGGAACCAATTGCTCTATGTTCGTTGGTAGTGCGGATTCACAAGACCAGTTTATCTTACGCTGGACCAGTGAGTCGGGTGGAAGTGTGATAAGTCGTCCAAAGTTTGTCGTAAACTCACGAGATAGCAGAAAATCTACCAAAGGTTGGTCACCATGCTTCTAAATAAGAATTCCCGCTTCGTAATGAAGACACTACATCAATCTCGTTCCCAGAGCCCACGTTCCCCACCCGGGAAACGAGAGACTCTGGGATAATCCGTTTCAAATCGTTACGTTATTGGCTGAATAGTGAGCATGAGTTGGTCTGAAGTGACCGGAAGTAGAATTAATAAAACCAAGATAACAAAGATGTCGGACGACAAGACTCCAGTGAAGACGTTGTCGCGATCGATATCTTCGCCGTATGTGTGTAGATGCTGTAATTCGAGCTTCGCCAGCAACCCCATTGACTTGTTTGGGGAAAAGTCGAACAAGGAGAAGATATACTATCCAGATTCCGCTCGGATATTTACGCATGCGTACCTCAACCGGAATAACAAGAATCCTGTGATTTGAAACGGATTACCCCAGAGTCTCTCGTTTCCCGGGTGGGGAACGTAGGCTCTGGAAACGAGATTGACACTACATCTGAATGTCGAAAAAATAAAATGTTTAGTATCTTTGAAAAATAATATTTCCAAAAAATAAAATAAATGTGGCACGTACTTTTCGAGATATTAAATGCCAAAGTTGCCTTCCTGATATTACAAAATCAGGAAAGACTGGGATTGAATATCGTTGGATTTTTACTTCCGCTACTGTTCATGCTTCCGGTGAGTTAGCCGTGTGACGGAGTGAGTCCGTGAGGCATGTTGTAAGTTCTTTGCTCCTTTCGCTTTTGGAGTTCGACACAACGTTGAACAGCTTTGCCTTTTGATCAAGGGGTTCTTGCACATTGTTGGTAGATTTCGAAATAGACTGGCGGACTTTGTAGTTTAAAGGCGGTTTTCCACGAGGCGGAATTTTGCGCGCGGAGCGGAAATTTTCTTTGTCTTGTGATTTCTCGGGTGGAACTAATTAGAAAAGACAACGAAAAATTCCGCTCCGCGCGCAAAATTCCGCCTAGTGGAAAAACCGGCTTCACAGTGATGAGATGTGCCTGACAACTGCAGTCTTGATCATAAATATGTTCACTAGTGTGAAGTATGCAACACATTCAGCCTTCGATTCCGACTTAGATTTTGTGATTGCTGCAATAGCACTTCCGCACTTTGCCAGTATCCTTAAAAAATTGATAAGCTATGGCAAACTTTAAGAGTTTATAGCTCAAATTGACGATGCAGCAAATTTGCTTGAAATTTTCAGTGAATGCTCCTGTCATACTGATCTGTTCAAAACCGCTGAAAAGTTTTTGGCTTTACAGACACTTCAAACCAGAGTTACGTCAAACCGTGTCGGACCAGAGTTACGTCAAACCGTGTCGGTGTATAATAACTACTTATTGACCAAGCCTGAGGTCTATACTAGTGAAATATCGGACAGATTTATAGTGCAAAAAACAGAGGTCCGATATTTCACTAGTACAGACCGAACAAGCGAGGTCAATAAGTAGTTTATTATATGGCCATAAATGTTGTGAACGTTCTGTGAAAACTCGATCCATCTTTCTTGCGAACTAAACGAAAATGGCAGACATTTTCCCATTTTTAAAGTACTTTCCGTTGAGCTAGAATCCTGAACTTTCTGCCCCAAATAGCATTTTTCAATTGCTTTTGTTTGACATATTGCTCAAGATCGTACGTTAAGTAGTTTGAATAAAAAATCATCTGGAATTCTAATACTTGTGAGAAGTAAATGTTATTACGAACAATGTTACGAACGTTTTGGACATTTTAAAAACTTTCACAAAACGTGGAAACTCGAACTATACATCAAATGAAAGCTTATAAAATTTCTAACAACATACCTGCACGATATATTTCAACAATGAGTAGTTCTGAAATTATAATCCATCTTGTTGCCGATATACTGACATGACTGCCATTTTGTTTATAAAATTAACTTACGGTCCCGAACGGCAGATTCCGCTCTGAGCGGGCGGATACGGGAAATATCCGACCGCTTATGAACCAATCAAATTACAGGATTTCCGTATTCGGACCTCTCAGCGCTGCTGCCATATAATAAGTATAGGTTAGTGACCGAACCCGAGGTAACGACGTCAGTTACCGAGGTTGAAGTAACTAACCTACTTATAGTTCACGATCACAGAGGTTGCCTAAGAAAACTGAGATACTGAGTTCATTATCACAGATGTTGTCTAAAAAACACTTCAGTCGCGATGATAAATCCTTTATTACATTCGACGCATAAATCAAGTTAATTTCCCCGGGGTAATTTGTTTTGGCTCGGGGCATTAACTTGATTTATGCGTGGTTGGGAGTAATTATTATATATTAGGGACCTTACGATTCTAGGAAGACGACGGCGGTTAATTTTTATAAATAAAATAAGTCACGGCTAACTGACTATTATAGTTCATTTTTAAAACTGGTTTAATGACTTCCAAAATACCCCAGTACTCCTAAAAACGATTGTAGCGTCTGTATTAAAGTCAATCTTAAGCAACAGTTCTCATCGTTTGGTGAATTGACATCGTCCTGAAGACGTGAAAATGCTCTAAGTGGCGTTGTATAAAGAACGAGGACGCTGTTGAGATTACTCTAGGCATGAAAAATTAGTCATTCTCTTTGTTTCGCAACTAAAATTATTTTGTTTAAAAGGCGTCGTCGTTGAAGTTGCCGTCGTACTTCGTAAGGTCCCTAATAATAGACACCTTAAGATTGACGTTTATTTTATTTATCGCTAACCGCTGACTGCAGTTTGAGGTTAGCGGTTTGACGTTTGACGTAAAAATGAATTAGACCTTAAGATTGACGTTTACGTTATTCCCCGCCGACCGCGAACAATTGTGACTATACGTCAGAAACAAATTGGCGACAGCAAGGTATGCTTCACATTAAAATACTGAAAACAGGTAGATCTTATCATTTTAGCAAACAAAAAACCTACCAAATCAAAGATAAGATAGTGTGTGTCGTAGATGTAGTTATAAAACGTGTAGTCATTGAACAGTTATTCGTTAATATATTGAAGTAAATGACTTACCTGGAGATGGGGGTCTTGCAGTTGAAAACGGGAAAGAAATGCTCTTTGTCACGTGGTTTCTAGCGGTTTGCGGTTAGGCGTTCGCGAAAAAAAGCGCCAATCTTAAGGTCTCTATTTATAAATAAACAACCGCGGTACATTAAAGAAACCGAGGTGATCATGAACTAAGTAATTATTGTTGTCCATACGCTTCTTCCCACTCAGTGAGTCTTTACTCTCTCTCTCGCTCTCTCTCTCTCTCTCTCTATACAGGGTACACGCCCATTTCCAGCTCTCTGCCACCACCTCGCCCTACAGGAGGACAGACGAATGTCATTATCGACCGAGTTAAGACTCGGGATATTGAGGCAGCAATTCAACAGAAGCTTATTGGTGATCCACAGCAGGCTGTGACAAAACTGGAGAGCGATGTGAGACAAGCTTGTGCTGGTTGCTTGCTTACGTTTGCCACTCGACTTCGTCCGAATGCTAAGAAAATATTAATTTTAACCTTGAGTCTTGGTGCAGGGTACAAGGTAAAGCATTTAGATTATGAGTTTCAAATATCTGGAAATTTATGGCTTATTTGCTTATTTTATTTTTGTAATCGTTGGAGCACGGGTGGCGTGTGCTGTTAGGGCGCTGCCCCTCGCCAATAGTTAAGCCTGGTTAGACGGGGTTAGTACTTGGATGGGTGACCGTCTGGGAATAACCCCGTTCTCGAGGTTAGGACTCATGTGAGTAGAGTTTAGTTGGTCTCTCCTGTGCTTCGATGTGATCCGTGGTCTGAACTGTGTCGTATGGCAGCTGCTTGGAGCGCCTTTGATATGGCTTCGACACGGCCACGTTGAAAACCCTTATAATAATTCTTGATATGTAATTTATCAATTGATAATAACGACATTTGAACATCTGTCTGTCTGTCTGTCTGTCTGTCTGTCTGTCTGTCTGTCTGTCTGTCTGTCTGTCTGTCTGTCTGTCTGTCTGTCTGTCTGTCTGTCTGTCTGTCTTATCTTGCCAAGCAAGGTCTAAAAAATGTTAATGAATGGTTGAAGGCAAACAAACTTAATATTAATTCCACAAAAACAGAGGGCATGTTTATTGGATCTGACCATAGTCTGGCCAAAATTAGAAATATACCTTATTTATTTTTGGGTGAAAAACCTATAAACCGAGTTAGGGTTACCAAGTCATTAGGAGTATATATAAACGAAAGGTTATCATGGATAGATCATATTGATCACATTTCTAAGAAAATATGTGCTGCTATTTCTGGCCTTCGCCAAGTAAAACAGTTTGTTCCACTAGAAACATCGCTAACAATATATCAGTCGTTAATTCAACCATTATTTGACTATTGCGATGTAGTATGGGACAACGTGCCAACTACAACTGCTACTAGATTACAAAAGTTGCAAAATCGAGCGGCACGAGTAATTACAAGCCAAGGCTGAGGTCAGATCTAGTGAACTAATAGATCAATTGCACTGGAAAAGGCTATGTCTTTCACGTGCTGAACATATGACAATAATTATGTATAAGGTATTAAATAATATGGCACCCTCTTACCTACGAGACCATTTAAAAATTTATACCTTAGATAATACTTATGCATTACGAAATAAAGAAATGTCACTCGTCTTACCAAAACCACTCACTGAGTTTTTGAAAAAGACGTTTACTTATAGAGGCGTACAACTCTGGAATGAATTGCCAAGTCAAATGAGATGTGAAACTAATCTTAAAATTTTTTTTAAATCTCTCTCATCACTTGCTTCCTCAAATTAATTAATTTTTTATGTATTTTTAAAAGTATTCTCGGCTTTCTTGTAAAGCAGTTACATAACTGAAGAAATTCCGAATTTAAATAAATATTTTCTCTGTCTGTCTGTCTGTCTGTCTGTCTGTCTGTCTGTCTGTCTGTCTGTCTGTCTGTCTGTCTGTCTGTCTGTCTGTCTGTCTGTCTGTCTGTCTGTCTGTCTGTCTGTTTCTTCTTTGTCGTGTCTGTCCGTTTGCATGTTCTTCCGTCTTTCTGTTCTTTAGTATGTACATTGGTTCCTTCATATATGCGTCCAGTTGTAATGTGGTTAAAGTATGTGTTTTAGTTCGACTCGTTTGTTTTCTAGAAATGGAGTCTTGGTCCCAATAACCAACCAATCAATCTGGCTCGCTCCTTACAACTTGCTCTCAATGAAATTGATGTTCCTGAAACCAACAGCGAAATAGTATTTGTATTTAATGTGACCCTTCAGAAAACAAACTAACAATGTATTTCCGATGGGAATTTAAACCAGTGGATAACTAGGTGTTTTCACTGAATGTTAAACAGTGTCTTGGGCAGCAAAGCTGTGTAGCGCGCAGGCTTCTTCCCGCGATGACGGGTTGGAAGTGCTGCCCGCCATTCTCACAAGGCGGGCGCTTCCACCCCGCATTCAAAATCCTATTTCGCATCTAAGCAAATCCACGTTAGCCTTTTGATAGGGAGTACTGTCTTTATCAGACTCGATTTCTAAATAATTTGTCTTGATTTCTAAATAATTATTTCCCAGAGAGTGAAGTAAATTTAGTACACACTTTAATTTCAGATTATCAAGTATCAAAGCAACCTCAGTGCTTCCTAAATCCATGGTTAATAGAACATATACATGGTTTGGAACATGGTTCGTTGTCTTTCAGCATGAAGTAATGGTCGTGTTGAAAGACAATGGAGTTCCTTATATGGACGTAAATGGGCTTGTTTCACCCGCACGTGACCCTGAGGTCTGTCTTGCTGTAATGGGCTTGTGTTACCCCCCTATACGTAACCCTGACATCTGCCCTATTGTGATTGGTAGGTTAGCGCAGCGCCGGATTTAGGACTGTGGAGGCCCTTGGGCGGTCACTGACCAGCACAATATATCAATTCTATTTCTGAATGTATGCTAAACTTCGAAGTCACAATTCCCTCACTGAATCAGGTTTACAATAACAACTTGTCAACTCCATCCATCAGTCTGTCATAATCGTCGTATTATACACTTTTAGAAGTCACCCTATATATCATCCATATATCTTTTGTCTTGTTTTTGACTCGTATTTTGGGCTGTCAAGATTTTTTTCATTTCAACACCTATTTTTTCAACTTTCAAGACATTTTTGTGGAGGCCCCCCCTTAAACATTATTTTGTGGGGGGGCCCTGGGCGACCGCCCAGTCCGCCCTGTCCTAAATCCGGCACTGGGTTAGCGTTTATATAAGGGTAAATCATTTTGCCCTCAAACGCTGTAACTGACCAATCACAGTAAAGGCAGAGGTCATGGTCACATGGAGGTGAAACAAGCAAGGCCAACAAGACCCATTCTCTGGACATGTGACCACGAAGCACCACAACACGTGAGGATGAAAGACCACACTGGTCGTTGCTATTGGATGACTGCTTCGTTTTACAGAACATACAATAGACCACTTTTACAATGGCCACTACTTTAAATATTCTTTTATGTGCATCTAAATGAGCCTTTCTGGCCTTGAAGCAAAGATTCTTTTGAATTGCAGACACACAAACTTAACGAGGCTAAAAAAGCTGATTAAGCACATAAAAGAATATTCAAATCACTCGCCATTATGAAAGTGGCGAATACCGCGAAGATGCACAAATTTCCATAACCTTGAACAAAAACAGAACAATGACTTCGGGCGAGTTTCCTAACCATGTATATGTTCTACTAACTAGCATGCTGCTAAATTTTAACTCGCTGGAGGAAAGCACCAGGACAATCAAAGATTTATAGCGAGAATAACTTTAAAAATTCAGTAAATGTCATGCGTCTCTCTTCATTAATGTTATAAAAAAGTTATAGAATTTAATTTTACAGACACTTTAATATACAATTTGCATTTATATGTTGATTTCTTGGATATTTGATCTAAAATTGGAAAGATTCGATAGAACTTGGTCTAAAAGTGTATTATTAGTATTAACGTTTTTTTAAACTTTCGCAAGAGCATTTTTTTGTAAGGTCAAGGCGTGTCTGGTTCATATTTACAACAAGTATACGTAGTATATGCAAGAAAATGTCAAACGCCAAAAAAATCATTTGTGTGTCAAAATAGGTCGATAGAAAATAGCTATGAAAAATTAGATTTTGCGCTAAAACGTTTTGTAGTGGTCTAGATTGTGTTTTATTCTAGTTTCTTGCACAGCCCTAGTGTTACTTTTGAGTAAATCAGTTTGTAATCTCAACTGCGCACTAAATTGACGCGTTTTGCATCCAGATAAAACTTAGTTTAATCCATAACATCGGGCTAAGGCCGCAGAAATCATTTGCATTTTCATGTACACTTCCGGATGTTATGAATGAAAATAAGAGTTTATTCCGACGCAGAACGCGTTATTTTGATGCGCAGTCGAACTGGCGTATTGAAAAGTGTTTTGATATTAATAATTTTATTCCCTGTATTCAATCGGGCATAGAGATGCAATCAGGCGTTTCCTGAGCCCGCGCGCTTGTTCAGCGAAATGCCACGATGCAGTCAACAGTATTTGGGAACAGCGGATATTCCACAAAATTTTTCATGAATCTTTTTAATACAGAGTAAACTTTCAAATTTTTTCTTGGTTCTACTATTTTGTGAAATGATCTATTAATTCCTTGTGATCCCATCAAAGAGCCTTCTCCATTGAGAAAATAAAGACATGACAAGGTTTGCCAGAGCAGGAAAAAGAAAGTTTTTTGAAGCTTCATCATGGGATGACTTATCTGGAGGTATTTTTATGTATAATATTCGATTTAACAAATTCTCTTACAAAGGCACGTGCAATGTTTTTGTCAGTGATATATCCAGTAAACATATAGATGAAAGACATATTTGAGCCCTTTGACGTGTTTTGATGGTCGATTTTTAGTTATTTTTACAAACTGAAATAGGCCAAGTGTTAATTTATAGTCTCATGGAGTCATGGGTCATAACCATAAACTACAGTTTATTACACACAAGTCAATACATGTATTTTTATTGAGCACAGGGGAAGGTTTTTGGCCATACAAATGGTTAAGAAGACTATAAACACTGTCACCATAAAGATGCCACAATGTAAATGTTGTCTAACCCATTGCTGCCATGGTCTGTGGTTTAAAGCTTTATTCCAGTTAAGGCTATAGACAGGGTCACAGTTAGCTGCGAGTACTTACATCTAATAGGCCATTTGCACGATGATGTGAGATGGCATTGGGTGACTACAACTACCAGAATGCTTTGCCAGTATTCTAGGGTTTCAGCTAAAATGACTCGAAAGGATCCAACCAGTCCTTTTATGGATTTTCCAAAATATGTCGTCAAATTTGTTT
Source organism: Paragorgia papillata (assembly GCA_035771165.1). Lineage (NCBI taxonomy): Eukaryota > Metazoa > Cnidaria > Anthozoa > Scleralcyonacea > Coralliidae > Paragorgia > Paragorgia papillata. The sequence goes on from JAWNZC010000140.1 coordinate 1,639,390, forward strand.
TTCTAAATTTGTCGTCAAGTTTCAGTGAGTCTCGAGATTTTAGCAATCTTTTCAATACCCTAACCACAAAATAAACCTTAACCTCAATCAGAAATCTGGTTTTATACCCCCTAGCTTTTTGGAAAACATATTTGATGACATATTTTGGAAAAGCTACAAAAGGACTGGATGGGTCTCTGAGTCATTTTAGCCAAAACCCTAGAATACTGGCAAAGCATTCTGGTAGTTGTAATCACCCAAACACCATTTCATGTCATTGTGCAAATGACCTATTAAAATGAAGTCACAGCAAAATAACAAGAACTATGAGTTATTTTTAATTAGATGCAAGTACAATGGAGCCTCGTTATAATGCGGTAGTTGGGGTCCTTAGTGGTGACCGCGTTATAAATGAAGTGCGTTATTGCGAGGTAAGGCCAAATATCTCATTCCCAGTACTCTTCCCACTCAGTTCTGGTGCAATCTTGTGGGCTGAGTACTGGGAGCGAGATTGAGTACTTTAATACTGTTGGTAAACATAAGTATAAGTCGTCAAATGACAAACCAGGAAAAGTAAAATTTTGGGGTCCAAGGATCAACCGCGTTATACCGAGTCACACGTTATAACGATGCGTGCTATAGCGAGGCTCCGCTGTACTCACTGTGAGCTGTGATCCAGTTTCTACAATGACTGGAGAAGAGGCTTTAGACAGAGAAAAACAATAAAAGCAGGGCTGGATTAGGGTTGTGTGGGGCCCACAGCATATTTTCAGTGTGGGACCCCTTGACACCCCCCTGGTGTCCTGAGCCCTGGGGCTCAACGCTTTCCAGAAAGGAAGTGCAGAAGAGAAAATTGTGCAATCAGAAAGTGCAGGGGCCCCCGAAAGTGCAGGGCCCATGGCATATGCTGCTTTTGCCATATGGTTAATCTGGCACTGAATAAGGGCTGTTTTTGGCTGGTTTAGACAGGAATGAGTTAATCACTTGTTAACCCATTGCTGCCTAGGATTGTCTGAGGATTCTAATCCTTTGATGAGTAAAATTATCTGGTATAGAGTAAAACAATTATTAATAAGGGGCTGTTTTTGGAGTGGACTGGGTTGAATTTAAATAAATAAGGGTCCATTCCATCTGTGATTACCTCTCCCCTTCTCTAGCAAAGCAATGGGGAGGGGTGATGCAGGTTTTGAAAATGAGGTTTTATAATAGACAAGTTTTATAATTGTATTTATTATGATTAGATGTGGCTGGATCTGCTGATTCAAACTCCAAAAAAGATGAAGGGTCCTCACAAAGAAAGGAAACATTTCATAAGAAGAAAAAGAGTCAGTCAGGCCAGAAAGGGAAGGAGAAAGATGAATATATAGATCCGAAACGACAGAAAAGAATTGAAGCAAGAAGGTTGAGAAGACAAAAGTGGAAGGTATAAAATTCAGTATACAAGAACTTTGCTAATAAAAATATTTTTAGTCAGCCAACAACAAAGAAACAGCATGGTCTGAGAGTCATGGGGTTAAACCTGGTTAAATGGGTTAGTTGTTGATGATGACAATGTTGATGAGGAGGATGATGATGATGATGATGATCATGATGTTGATGATGATGACATATGATGATGAGGATGATTTGATGATGATGAGGATGATGATGATCATGATGTTGATGATGATGACGATGATGATGATGGTGATAAGGATGATGGTGAATGATGATGAGGATGAGGACGATGAGGATGATGATGATGAATTGATGATGATGGTGATAAGGATGATGATGATGATGATGATGGTGAATGATGATGATGATGATGGTAATAAGGATGAATGATGAATGATGATGAGGATGATGATGATCATGATGTTGATGATGATGACAATGATGATGGTGATAAGGATGACGATGACTGATGATGTTATGATGTTGATGATGATGGTGATGATGGTGATGAGGATGATGATGATGAGGATGATAATTTGATGAGGATGATGATGATAACTGATTATGATGATTATGATGATCATGTTGATGATAATGATGACAATTATTATGTTTCCAGACCTGTTTTGTGTGCAGACAGCCTGGACATCAAGCTTCAGATTGTCCTAACAAGGAGGAAATGAAAATAGGAACATGTTTTAAGTGTGGTTCTTTAGATCATACAACAAGAAAATGCAAAACTAATACATCTGATCAGACATCAGGTACAGTACAGTCACAGACCCTTAGTAAAATACATTAGACGGTCAAGAGCATAGTAGCTACATAGCTGAGTATTTTAGACCTGGTTAAACATGTGCTGCACCATTTTTGCATGGCTGCTTCAAAAACAATCTATTTATTTGAATTATTTCATGTAATTATTGTGAAAATCAACACTGTCTAAGGCATAAAAAAACAGGGAGAAATTTTGAGCAACATTTTATCACATGCAAAATCACCAACATGGTACTGATTTTCTTTGTGTTTCTTTATGAATTATTAATGAGTTTTGAAACTCTTAACAATACAGAAAATTAATTTCTTAAAGTGGCAGTACGATCGAATTTTCACTTTGCGTTTTTTTTAGCCAAAATACTTCTTATGGTCCTAATATGACTTACCATGTATTTAAAAACGATTTTAGAAAATGTTTTCTATCAGAATTCAAGCATCTTTTACGAGCACTTGGCTTGATTTCGAAATTTTTTGGAGCCTGCAATTTATCAATAGCGGTAGCTCGTTGTGACGTCATCTACTCAACACTCTATAAGAAGATTCATATATCCTACTATATACGTACATAGTTTAAACGCGTCTTCCCGACTTATTCTACGCTTTTATATGTAATAAAGTTTTTTGAAAAGCAATACAAAATTATGCCACCATCCCCTTGTGTTGCTCAAGGGTGTAGTAACTGCGCTGATCGTAATGCTGGCATTTCGCTTCACCAGAACCCCACAACTAAAAAGCGTCTTGTTTGGGTTTATTTTCGGTTAAAACATATCGCGCTAATTTGAACCAACTTTGTTATTTGCTCTGCGCATTTTGCTGATCATTGTTTAGAAAGGCGTCACGCAAGGGGCCAAAGGTGCGAGCTTTCGTTGCCTAAAAGATGACTTAAACCCGTCTATATGGAAACCAAAAGTCCGTCGTCGAAGAGAAGCCAACGAAGAGTAACTGCACAAACTTGTTATGACTCGTGTTTCATTATCGGATCAAATTTGTTCACACATGTAGCTAACAATAAAAATATTGCGTGGACCTTGAAAATTTTATAGGCCGTTAAGTAATATATCAAACACGAGGAGGCGTGTTTCATCAGGATATCCAAACACCGAGACGTTTGTTGAAAACCGAGGCGAAGCCGAGGTGTTTGGATATCCTGATGAAACACTCCTCCGAGTGTTTGATATAGCATCTAAAACAAATCAGTATTTTAAGAGAAAATCAAGATGAAAGTTTGCTTAATTTATGTAATTTCTTCCTCCGATATCCAAACCACCGACACGGTACTGATTTCCTTTGTGTTTTCTTCATGAATTATTAATGAGTTTTGGATAGAATTGTTCAGTTCGCAAAACGTGCAAGAAAACGCCAGAAATGTTAGCAGCGCCGAACGTGCACCTGAAATGCCATGCACCAGATATGAAGCCCTAAAGAGGTAAGTTGGTTATGTAAGGTAAATCTCAATTTTTCCTGAACATCATAACATGTAATAAACAGTTAGCCGAATGAAGAAACCGTACCGTACAAGAATGTACAGATGCAAGAGAATACATTGCAGTTTCACACGTAAATCAGTACTTATGCGCGCCGCCGCTGTAAAATGACACTATGACAGTATTCAATAACAATATAATGCATGTAGTTTGTTTTGACAACCACTCAACCAGTATATTTTAATTTTAGGGTAGTCTACTGGAAATCGGAAGAGAAAACAAATGCCTAAAGAAGGTCCAGTTATTCAAAACAAAGAATAGTTTAAGTAGAAAGACGGCAGTACTATTCAGATACAAAAAAATGGGCCGCGCAGTTAATAGTAGACAGTATATAAACGCATAAAAATATTACATATATTCATGATATATTATAATAAAATACAACTATTGGTAATAGCAAAATACTATGATATGGTTCAGCTACATGTAAATGCATATACAGTATGGTGACAATGACGTATTTAGATTTTATCAATTATATTCGACAACAGAGTCACAGAGGGATGATGTTAGAATTTCTAACATCATGTCTGCGGACGGTGTGTAAAATATATCCGTGGCTCATAATAAAATGCGTAGTAAACAAACGACGTTGAATCCTGGGTGTTCGGTAATACAGCGAGTTTGATTCTCCGTATCGTCCAAGCACTGTTAGTTTTTTTCCCGGCACGGCTCCAATCTCACAACAGCAACGACACCTTCAAGAGAGCAACACGAACACTTTAATTATACACCTAACCACACAACCGATGATTCTCTCAATAATAAAATTTTAATAACTACGTACCATGATTGCACTGGGACTTCATGATTGCACTGGGACTTCATGGTTTAATAAAACGTCTTGAAAAATGAAAATTCCTGCTGTTCTTGTTGTTCTCTTGTATTCTCCTTCATATTCTAAAATTATGTGCGCTTCCTCTGGTGCGCTTCTTCCTCATATAGTCATTACAAGCGGCTCTAGATCATTGTCAAACACTTCATTGTTGACCCCATCCATACCAGTAATGTCCGCATAAATTTCGCTTTCGCTGTCAGAGTTTCTAGAACTCGACTCGGAAGGTGAAGACGTTTTTAACAAAACAGGTATAACAAATCAACAAGACGTTCTCTATAGTTTGGCTGGTTTATCACGCGTTTGTGTTGAGTAGATGACGTCACAAAGTAGTACCGCTGTCTGATTTCGCGGACTCCAAAAACGCAATGGCGGAGTGATTTTATGCCAAATTATACGACATTTAATCGATGTTTATGCACTCAAATCAACCTTAAAGTTGCTTTTACTCTTATATTTGTATAACTTCTAAGCATAAGAAGTGATTAAGCCGCAAAAATCGTTAACGATTTTCGGTCGTACTGCCACTTTAAATGTAAATTATTTGAATACATAGAAAAATTGTTTTGGTGTAGATACAGTACAAGTCTTTCAAAGTACACAGGGGGGGGGGGGGGCAGTAGGGGGGGGGCTACAGCCTCCCTACTATTTGATAATCAAAATTTTGTGGTTGTTGGAAAACTTGATCATCAGTTGACAATAGATTGTTTACAATAATGTAATGACTTACACACGTAAAAATCTCACAGCTTGTCAACAGGATGTGTTTGCAACAGGTCGGTAGCAAGGCTGTTAACAGGTTGTAACAATGCTGTTCATTCAAGAAGCTGCTACAACCTTGTTAGCATCAACCTGTTAACAACTTGTTGAGTGCAGAGCGGTAACAGGTTGTTGGAACAACTTGTCATCAGTCTGTTGGAGTCATCAGCCTTGTTACAAGTTGTCAACAACCTGTTACAGACATGTTAACAGACTGGGACAGCCAGTGCGAACACATGACGGCGACAGCCTGTTGAACAGCCTTGTAACAACTTGCTTGCAGGTACAGTATGTAACAGCTTGCGCGTTTTTACGTGTGTACTAGATCGGCTTATTTCGGCCAGTTTGTTCATGTTGTCAGCCACAGTGAACTCACATTATCCTGCCAGGCATTTGTCATAATTCATGGTAATGCTACCTATTTCATTATAAAATAAGTTAGCGCGTGAACAACAGAACAAGGCAAATTTCACTGGATAACTTCGCGTTCATGTCCTGGATTCTTAGTACTTAATGCTATATCTTCTTCTGCGTGGACACGGAACGTATAATTTAGATTGAAGTGATTCAAACCTGTAGACTGTTAACCTACTGTATACTGTAGTTTTTTAGATCAGAAAACTTTGTGATGAAATCGCTATAATTTCTTTTTTGAAAAATTAAGAAAAAATACACCTGTCGGAAAATTTTGGACTTGAGCCCCCCCTGTTGAACAGCTCCCACGATGCCACTGAAAGTACACTTAATATACATGTCATTTTTCTAATTTTTTGTTTGTTTTTCTGTATCTTTTCTAGGTTTATTCCCTTTTGCAAAATGCTTCATTTGTCAAGAGATGGGTCATCTGGCCAAATCATGTCCAGAAAATCCAAGAGGTCTTTACCCACAAGGTAATGTTTGCTGTGGATTTAATAACAGAAATTTTAACTCATAACAATACTGCTTTAGTGACAGTGGGGATGACTGAGGGTTCGCCCTTTGAAGAGTAAAATCATCTGGCATTAGACAGTGTAAAATTGCTTGACAGACAGACAGAGTAAAATAATAAAGGTGCTGTGTAACTTGGCCAGCTCAGGCGTGAATGGATTCTAATGACTTGTTTTATTCATTATTTATAATGTTTAGGTGGAGGTTGTAAATTGTGTGGTTCTGTGGAGCATTTGAAACGTGATTGTCCACAACTTCAAAAGAAAAGAAACAACAAAGGTAAAAAGTGTACAAGCTCCAGTCGGGTTAGCGTACATGTGTAAGCTAGGCAGTAAATACACTCAGTAGTGTGTCAGGTTAGAAAGTAAGCTAAGCAGTAAACACGCTAAACACGCTAGTGAGCCCAGTAAACACGCTAGTGGGTCGGGTTAGCGTATATAAGCTAGGCAGTAAACACACTCAGTAGTGTGTCAGGTTAGAAAGTAAGCTAAGCAGTAAACACGCTAAACACGCTAGTGGGCCCAGTAAACACGCTAGTGGGTCGGGTTAGCGTACATGTGTAAGCTAGGCAGTAAACACACTCAGTAGTGTGTCAGGTTAGAAAGTAAGCTAAGCAGTAAACACGCTAAACACGCTAGTGGGCCCAGTAAACACGCTAGTGGGTCGGGTTAGCGTATATAAGCTAGGCAGTAAACACACTCAGTAGTGTGTCAGGTTAGAAAGTAAGCTAAGCAGTAAACACACTAGTGGGTCGTGTTAGTGTATACTGTATAAGCTAGGCAGTAAACAGTGTCACTATAGTGGGTCAGGTCCGCGTATAAGCTAAACAGTAAACACACTAGTGGGTCAGGTTAGCGTATAAGCTAGGCAGTAAACACACTAGTGGGTCAGGTTGGGTCAGGTTAGTGTATAAGCTAGGCAGTAAACAGTGTCACTAGTGGGTCATGCAGGTTAGCGTATAAGCTAGGCAGTAAACACACTAGTGGGTCAGGTTAGCGTATAAGCTAGGCAGTAAACACACTAGTGAGTCAGATTATAGCGTATAAGCTAGGCAGCAAACACACTAGTGGGTCAAGTTAGCGTATGGGTCAGGTTAGCGTATGGGTCAGGTTAGTGTATTTAAGCTTGGCAGTAGACGCTAGTGGGTCAGGTTAACGTATAAACCTGCTAGTAAATTATGTTAGTATATAAGTTAGGCGGTAAACACAGTTCCTGACTAGGGTCACAGAATAGTAATACAACTTTGTATTACTATAATATTTAGTATTTAGTAATACAAAGTTGTATTACTATTCTGTGCTAGGGTTATGCTACGGTTGCTAAGCTCGCGTTGTACTCTGTTACTCTGTAGTCTGTAAGGAAAAATAGCGCATGCTGATTGGTCGGAAACCGTCACCAAGTTTTGGCGGGAAAATTTTTGAGTTGACAGCAATGAAAATAAAACAAAGCAAAGAAATGTCACTGATATAAAACAGAACTAAGTGCTTTCGTTTTGGACATAAAACGTCCTGGAAACGTAAAAGCACGGAAAATGAATATTTAACTGGCGTGAAAAGGACGAAGTAGTAGAATGGATAAATTCAGCGTTTAGAAAGCCGCCAGTAAAGAAACCTAAAGCCGTAAAATGAATTGATCCTTCTTTTGCTTCGTTTGCTCAGTTTATACGGAAACTCGGGGAAGGTATTTGCTTTTGACTCTTATGTTCTTGTACAAGTCCTACAACACCCTGACTCATTCTTTTCAAATACTTTCTCAAACGGACTTTAGTCTTGGCCAAACGGTCTTAATACGTAGTTTGTTTGCTGTCCTTTAGATAACAGAGCAGAAGCTATCAGTTTATCAACATTTGAAACTTCCACACATTCAAGTGCGGATGCCGAAGACCACAAGGAACCTAATATTCACAGTCAGAAGAAAAGACGGAGCAAAAGTAAACAAAAAGTCGTGCATTTTTAGGACAACGAAAGGTGAGATTATAAAACTTGAAATGTGATGTGCTTATACCTTATAATTATATAAACTTATTGAAAACGACAAGTTTTTTATGCGCCGTATTAAATACGAGAATTAAGTAGTATTAAAAACATGAGCAGTTTTAGTCAGATTTTTGAATACCTTCAAAAACGATGTATTTGGCAAGTTCATTGGCATAGTATTTTTAAAAAAATAACGTTTTCTAAGCCGAGAAAATCCAAGCTAAAGTTTATGTAAATCAGGAGGTTTTTTATCAGATCAAAAACCACGGACATGGTACTGACTTTCCTTTGTGTTTCCCTCATGAATAACTACCTCATGATTTTTTAAGTTTATGAAAACCCACTAAACTACAATTTACAGTATGCGAAAAGTTACGTAAAAAGAAGTTAAAATAAGTTTTTAATAATTTATTTTACCATTTACTCGTTTACCAATCCAGGTTAAAATTGACCTTGACTCATTTCCCCCAAAATGTGTCCATGCATATTTCTGCACTGTATGTTATATACATGTGTATATTTTTAACTACTTAATAACCGAGAGTGAGGTCTTTACGGTAAATTATTAAACCGAGGTCTTGTTGTATTCACCAAGCGATTAGCGAGGTTAATACGTTCAAGACCGAGGTTTAATATTTTACCGTAAAGACCAAACGGTCAAGGTTATTATAGTCAGTTTCAGCTTGCTTTTGAAATTCGTTTGTCAACATTCGTTGGAAAGTTGGGAACTTGGTACGGAAGTTCGTTGTGAAGTTCGTCGTGAAGTTCGAATTTAATAAGCTTTGAATTTAATTCCTTTGGTAAAATCACGGAGAAGAAGATTATTTGTTGTATAGAATATAATAATAGATACTTGGTTAAGCAGAAACAAATTGCCGACTTAAATTTGTATCTACCTCGCAACGTAGTTCGGAACATTGCAACGTAAGTTCGGAATGTTCATTTCAATTATACGTATCGGATTTCAAAAGCAAGCTGAAACGGACTATAAGCAGTTTATTATATGGCACTTTTTATTTCAAAATCAATCTTGTATTTCTACCGAACTAGCGTTATTTTCTGCTGTTTCTTTCTCGTCTGGATACTAGAATTTCCTTTTATAATGTTCATCGTCGTTTATTACATTTATTTTCGTCGTTTTTCGGCAATAAAAGTTTCTTATTAGGATTTTTTGTTTGTTTCCAATCGTAGGGATTAACAATTTTCATAATGCCCGTGGGCATTACGGAGAAATCTCGCCACGTCAGCAACCAATCACGGCGCGGGATTTTACCGGAAGTAATCCGTGCCATATAATAAAGAAAGATTAAATATTTTTAACTATTAAAACCGTCGTAGATTAAAATTCTGAACTTCAAAAATTAAAATTGAAGCCGATTCACTTATGAAATATGAGTCGCGTAACAACTATATACAGGATTTCTTATAAACACGATTTCCCCAATAGGCCAACAAAAATCAAAATCTCGCTTTTCATTTTTGAATGCGTTGTATTTTTCTTAAGTTTTACCATGATCCTTTGCGAGCCCAAATGAGTTCTGCCAAGAACAAAACATTGTTTGACATGTCAACGTGAGATTATTCGATAACAGCTTTCTTCTTACCAATTTTAGCATCCTTGCAGCTCTGACTTACGATCTTTCTTCGAGATATAGTTTTCACTGGACGCAAAGGATTATGGTAAAACGTACATGACGTCATCTTTTTTCGCTACGATAGATTTTGACTATTCCGTACATGTAGTTCTGTGCATATTTCTAGTATCTCGTTTATGTTTTCATACCTTTTAAAACTGTTTTAGGACAATTTTGCTTGTGTAAGAATTGCTAAAAATACAGCGTACACATAACATAGCCCTCTTAGACCCCGTTTACACTAGAGCAAAAGTTTTCGGATTCGTGACGAATCCAGAACGTTTTAGTACCGGATTCGTTTTGCCGTTTACACGCAAAAGAATGAATCCGGAATAAAAACTTTCCGGTTTGATCACGGATCCGGAGATTTCGAATCCGGAAAAAAATGTAGAAACTTCGTATCCGAATACTTTTGAGTCCGAAATTAAACAATACGTAGTGTGAACGGTTATTCCGATGAATTCGGATGCTCTTCCGCTCGTAGTCATGTGAGGTTGCGGTGGAACCAACATGGTCAACATATTAATTGAATTATAGGAATTCCGAGTTTAGTGTAAAAAGGGCCGAATCTGCGAATACTGTTGTAGTGTAAACGCCTAATGAATCCGAATACTCGGTACGAAGTGAATCCGGAAACATTTACGAATCTGGAAACTTTTGCTCTAGTGTAAACGTAGTCTTAGTCGTCGTCGTTTTGTTCGTTCATTCTTGTTGATAATGTTTATTTTTCTGTTAATCCCCTAAAACTGATCTTCGTTCATGTTAATCGGTTTTGGCATCAACTATTATATCTTCCCCCTATTTATATAATGCATTATCATGCAGACGATTCGTTTTTCCTGTATGTTGTATGTTGCCGTGTTTTTTATCATTCCACTGATAGCCACGAAATAACTTCACCATTATTGCAGCTAAACATTAGTTTCGTTGAGTTGGCATTTCCTCAGTCTCAGAACTAATCACCATTAACTAGACAATTCCCATAATCTTTGCCAGCATGCAACTCTTTTTCTAATACTTAAAGAGAGTTACTAAATCAATTTGTAACCGTTGTTTACGATAATCAGTGTTTAAACGAGTTTTATAATACCCAGATATCATAAGCTGTGAAATTGCTGACTATGTTAATCGACAATTAACCCTTGTCTTTGGTTTTGCAATGCTGTAGTCAACTACGGTTAAATCCGAGGTTATACCTTGTTTCGCTACCCACTGTCTGATCCTTAAATCACCGTTTTTGCAATTGGCCCTGTATTTCTTTAGTTAGCATTTGTCGTCTTCCCAATCATAAGTTAACTTTAGTTTATTGACTTACGCCTATATACCGCCGTCTTACGTTTGGAACCACCTCAAAACCGCCGCCCGCATCTTTCGGTTTCTTAAACAGTATATAAACGGGTTGATGAGTGCATTAAAAAGTGCTATGGTTTCAGAAATCGGAACGTAAATAAACAACAAATTCGCGTCGAGGTCTTTCTGAAATGAAATGTACATCAACAAAGCAGAAAACGGTAAATAACACACGGTTAGCACCAATACAATGTAAAAAACTGTCCGCGTCGCGTTCCGTTCTCTAGTCTCTATCAACAACTTCGGTGTCTTATTCACTGATTTGGGTTGGTGTGTGTTTTCAAGGATGGTGTCGTCTACCTGAGCGGTTGTATTTTGGGGTTGAACACTGATTTCCTTCATTGGCTGAACATTGGTTTCTTCGTTACGTATATTTACAGTGACAGCTTCCGTGAAATCGACGGCCGTACTGTATTGTACGGTCGGTTTTACCGACCGACTGTGAAAACGCGCTAGTTTTCCTATCATGAAGTACATGCCGATGTTAACGGCCAACAGAGAGAAAGCCACAAACGTGAAGAAGCCATAAAAAGCGAACGTTACTCCGGGGAATAGGGAACGGATACAAATTACGACAAACCACACAAGCCAGCTGAGGAGAACTGCGTAGAGTAGACGAGCTTTTGTTACAAGACGTCGGTGAGCAATGGGCTTGAACAGAGCTAGGTATCTCTCGATTGTGATCAATGCAAGCGTTATAAACGAAACAGGCCGAATGTACTCGAAAAATCGTCGCACGATAAACACATAGACGCAAGACGTGAATCCGTGAATCTCGGACAATAGTCGAACGACGTACAGAGGCTCCATAACAGCGCCTGTTAGGAAATCCAAAAACGCTAGGCATACCAGGAGGAAAATATTAGATTTCTGCAGAGACTTGTCTTTGAGGTAGACGTAAATGATGATTCCATTACCTAACGAAGACAATACTGAAAGCAATGATAAAATGACGGTCGCTGCTAGATATGTGACCAGTATCTTCTGCGTTGGTGCTGCGTTCAGATGGTATACCCCAAGACATCGAACGAAGAATGGTGTTGTCGTATTGGTTGCATTGTTTTCGGCCATGATTAAACGCCACCAACGGTTGCACTGGTTAAATTATTGCTATAGGGATAGCTCGTAGCTGTTTTAAAGCCCGCTCTAAAGGTGTGTTTGTTTTAGTTTGTATTGAATTGGCCTGTTATTTACAAGGAGATTAGGTTTTTGCGTTTCTAATTGACAACTGCCGGCGTCGCGACGCCTGTGTATAAGTAAGATGACAAGGCAATTTTCATATGAAAGAAATATCTGTATTACGGCTGACCCCGCTATAAACTTAAGAGCTTTGTATACGGAATGGCATTGGAAAACATTTAACTGAACTTTTTCGGTGATTGGTTTAATTATGGCGTATATATATATAAAACACACTGCATGCACCTACGCCTTATAATATTACTCCTAAATAAAATACGAAGTGCCCGACAACAGAAAGGACTAATACATTTTTTTAAAATTTTTTAAAGAAATCATCAAATTCATTAAAAATTCATGAAGAAAATTCAAAAGAAATGAATATAATCAATATCTGTAAATCGCATATAGATTCGTCCTGATTTACATAAACTTTTTCCTCAATTTACTTAGCTAAAATCACTCCAACTTGAAAAATAGTTTGAAAACATGGCTATTTAGATGCGTCCATTTGGTAAGTACGATAAAGCATTCGCAGCCGATCTGTATCTGATTTACTACAGCTCGCTTGCAGCTCGCCTTGTAAATTAAATCACATACAGATCGCTGCTCATGTTTTATCTATTACTTACACCATGTTTACACTAGAGAAAAAGTTTCCGGATTCGTGACGAATCCGAAACGTTTTGATACCGGATTCGTTTGGCCGTTCACACACAAGAGAATAAATCCGGAATAAAAACTTTCCGGTTTGATCACGTATCCGGAGATTTCGAATCCGGAAAAGAAAAGGTAAAAACTTCGTATCCGAATACTTTTGAATCCGAAACGATACGTAGTGTGAACGGTTATTCCGATGAATCCGGATACTTTTCCACCCGCAGTCATACGAGTTTGCGGTGAAACCAACATGGCGAACATAAAGAATTCCGGGTCTAGTGTAAACGGCCGAATCCGAATACTGTTGTAGTCTAAACGCCTAACGAATCCGAATACTTGGTACGAAGTGAATGCGGAAACTTTTACGAATCCGGAAACTTTTGCTCCAGTGTAAACGTAGTTAAATAGCTAATGATATTACGTGTTACTCCGAGTGAGCAAAGTAGAGAAAAACGCGAGCGGGGCTGAGATACGAACCCGCGAAAACCCGCGACCTTAGGTTTACTAGTCCGACGCTCACCGACTGAGCTACATGATCAAGTTGGCAGCAGGTCGTGGAATGATGGTATATACTTATATCTGAAATCTAGTTACTTTAATGTCGAGAGATTTGACTGTTTGTCTTATGTTGTTGCATGGAATATAATTATCGTGGGACAGCGAAGTCAGTAGGAAATACCTTGACTTTTCACATATTAAATTTGTACCTGCGCTGTAAAAGATAGATAGAGCTTGCTCTTGCTTGGAATTCAGGTGTCCAGTTTTTTCTAAATAACTTCATCTATTTTTATCGCAACTTTAATATTAAGGAGTATAAAATTAGCGTATTTACAAATAGGTTACTGTGTACACCCAACACTCATTTTTATCAATTCTGTCTTAATTGGCTGAGAGTTGACGAAATCAAAAAAGCAATCACGAGAAATGAGAATTTTGACAGTAAAATTGCTTGGTGAAAAAAATTAAGACAATTTTTAACTGAGGATTTCCAAGTACATGAAAAAATTAAAATCAGAAAAAGCACGGCGCTGTTTGGTATATACGGTTTGAACACTCAATTCGAACATTATTCAATCATAATTAGATTTTCGTGTGTCAGTAATTAGTGAGCTTGATCTTTGTGAAATTTGTTATAATGGCATTGTTTGTCACTCGTGAGTTGCGCGTGGAAACACTGAAATACCATATTGCATCACGGTATATACTTATTCTTCTTCAATGATAACTTATTCTTGATGCTTATCATTCTCTAAAAGTGTATTGAAAATAAGGAGAATGATTGCGTCATCTTTGTTCCCATGCTTTACAAGAACTTGCTCTGACGAGTCTCTTATTACTCTCAGACTACCTTTTGCTAGAACTGTTACTTTTCAGTCTAGTTATCTTGTCATAGCTTCTAAGTTGTGGAACATTTTAAATAGTGATTTAAAGCCTGGTTTCCATATAGCCCTAAGAGCCGGCGGCATGGCTGCGACAAGGGGCGATGATCCAATCATAGACCGTGTTGAATTAGCCAGCAGTAAAAAGCTGTATGCGATTGGACCATTGCCTCTTGCCGCAGCCATGCCGCCAGCTCTTATGGCTATATGGAAACCAGGCTTAAGGAACGCCATGTTTCTTTATCTTTTTTTAAACGTAGTCTTCAAACTTACTATAGTGACGCTCTTTTAAACATATATGATGTGGAAGAACCGCGTACATGGAAGTCCATTTGTTTAAAATGTGAAAAAGCCAGACTGTTAGTCCAGTTGTTCTTTTTTTTTTACCCTGTTATATACAGTAAACACCCACGTGTAAGAACCTAGATTTTTTCAAGTCTGGCAAAATAGGTTCTTATATTTTGGGGGTAATTACTGACAATTTAGGCAAAATAGGTTCTTAATAGGTTCTTAAAATTTCTTTAAGGGAAATGCTATTGTTATATGACCAGATATATAAACCACTTTGTTATAGAGAGATTATACTGTATGTATGTAATTTCTGTAATGATATTTTTATGGAAGGGCCAAATATATAGCAAATTTATATTTTATAGTCCCACATTTTGGCTACAGCACTGTTTCATTATTCAGAGTGACTCTTCATATAAGAACCTTGTGGCTTTGGTTGGCTAAACAGGTTCTTATATTTTGGGGTATTAAAATCCAAAATTTCTGCCTACAGGTTCTTAAATCACTAGGTTCTTACACGCGGGTGTTTACTGTATTATTTATTTTATCTTTTACAATGAGTATATATATACTATTTTAATTAGGGAACGTTTTAATTGGGGTAACCTGTGATGTACTCCCTTAATTGTATTTCTTTTTACGAAAGCTCAATAAATCAAATCATAAATCGTGAAAGACAAATTAATGCCATTTCATTCCCTTCAAATAATTTAGATCTATTCCCTGACCTCCCTTCAAGATTCCCCCTTCACCTCTCTGGAAGAAATCTTGCCTATCAGGAAGCTTTTTCAAATGGCGTGCAATCGCACCACGCATGTGTACACCAAGGTAGTTGCATGGGACTTGAAAACTGGAAGGGTCCTTTCACTCCTTTGATGATTCCTGTTATATATTGCTCTTGACTTTGAGAAGGATGCCCCCTTCCCAGTCTTCCTTCCACGTAAAATTTCAGGGCTCAAAATAACGTTTCATGTTACGCCGGTCGTGGTGACTGGTCAGTTTCAATTGTGACCGGTCAAAGGCGATTTTTGACCGGTCAAATTTCACGACGCCCCCCCCCCCCCCAAAAAAAAACCCCCAACCCAAACAAACAAAGAAAACCCCCCAAAAAAAAACCCCGAAAAAAAACCCCCAACAACAAAACAAAACAAACCCCACAACACAACAAAAAACATGTAAAGTATATTCTACGCTATATATATATATATATATATATATATATATATAAGCTATAGTACTGATATGAACGTTTGTCATAAAAAGGAAATGCATGCATAGTTCACTTCAATATATATCAGTTAGGAAATTTTGTTTACATATATTATGCCGCGCGAGTTTCCAACAAGGTTGAACAGGATGCGGACATAATTTTTCTGCGACTGTCGATTCTGTTGTCATAGACGGGCGCTATAATTAATAATAATAATAATAATACTATCACAATAAAATTAGGCCTGTGCTAGACGACGCACAATAGACGAATTTAATTCTTTCAATTTTATTCGACACAACTTTGGCGTATAACTCGATTAAATTCGACTACAACGAATTAAATTCGTGGTCTGAGTCAGACGCGGATAACTTGACGGTTATGCGTGTTTGAGTTAAACGACGAATTTAATACCGTCGCATCGAATATAATGCTTGCTGCTCGTGTGAAAACCCCACGAAATACGTTTGTATACAGTGTGATGGTCTGGTGGATGAAGCTGTCCGTCCACATGTGGTAAATTAAATTCGACTGAAATTCTACGTTTAACTCGACGTCGCATTTACGCCGCATTTGTATTACAAGCGAATTTAATTCCAATTAAATTTGTCCGTATTAAATCGTCGTTTAACACAGGCCTAAGTTTTTTTTTAAAATTGTATCATATCTTAATTTGGTCTAGTATAAGTTATTTAACCAGCAGTTGGCATAAGAATTCAACAGACTTAAATTCGAATAAAAAGTTCAAAAACCAAGAAAATTCTCACAAATTAACATAATATGAAACGGGTCTACAACAGCACAACAACAATCATTTTAAGTTCCTTCAAATGGAAGTAATAAAATTAATTGCAAGTAATATGACCGGTCAAAATGACCGGCGTTATACAAATTTGACCGGTCACTTTAAAAATTTGGCCGGTCATTGACCGGTGACCGGCCGTTATTTTGAGCCCTGAAATTTGAAAAGGCAGAAAACGTCGGTAAATATTATGACAGTCCCGCCAAAAATAGCCGCCTTTGATCATGATACAAGCACTAACCGTAGCTGCATGGCCCCTTGAAATGAACGTCCCGCGGAAGTGACCTCTTGTAAGTTACGCCAACACGCATTTTTGCCCCTGCACTATTAACACCAAAGGGCCGAGACGGTATTGGCTATATAATTGTAAAAGCATCGTTTATTAAGCGAGCCTATATACACCACAGACGACTACGTAAGTTTACTGTAGGAATACCAACAGTGAAAATGTTTGGATTTACTGCCGAAATTCAGGTTGTAAAAAAATTGGTGTCGTGATTCTATATCGACTTACATTTGCGTGCCGGATTGCGTTCGAAATTAAATGTCTGCTTCTACCCTAAAGACTTACGCTAAATATATATTACAGCCTAATTTAAGTTTACAAATTATTGACGTATATATATTGTATTTATTGTGTTAACCTTTACTGACATTATCCACAGATTTAAGACACTTTCAATGTTGCTTAAATTAGCTTAAATCTGTTTTACAGATGAAAACTACGTTTAACATAGCTGTCTCTTTCGATTTTCGCGCCAAAAAAACTAACAGCCCCTTGAAAGTATAGCGGCCCCCCGTAAGTGCAATTGCTGTTTCGGCTTCCACTGTACACCATATATTTTGTATTGGCTTATGTTCAGTTGGCATAGAAATTAATATCAAAATGATGCGTGGGAATTTCGGCTTATTTGAATTTGGTCTACATGTTTCTTCGTGTCGGAGTTTCTTTTTGGCTTGTTTACAAACGAAATTATTTTAATGTTCTGTGATAACATGATTTTTGCATTAGAAAGTGTAGCATTTTTTATATGACGTATTCATCTCATTAGAAAATAGCATTTCATGCCTCCATTATTCATTTCGTGCACTGCATGGTAAGAACACCTGAAACTGACTGGACTAAATTGATGAATATACGTAGCCACAAATTGTCTTTTACTGCGTATAGCCATGCTTTACTTGGCTATATGCAGTCACGCTTTTTTCTCTTTTTTAACTTAACCGCTCTCTTCTTCTTCCTGCGTTCCCCACTTCTCTCTTCTCTTCTTCCACTCTTCCTCATCCCCTTTGCTTTCTCTTGCGCTCTCATTTCTCTCTCGTTTCTCTCTTCTCTTCTTCCACTTTTCCTCTTCTTTCTCATCCTTCTCTTTCTTCTCCTCCTCTTTCTCCTCTTCGCCGCTTTTTCCTCTTCGCCGCTTTTTCCTACATGCATTTTCTCATTCTTTTCTCTTCTTCCTTTTCTTTCTTCTCCTCAATTTTCTCCTTTTCTTTTACCCTTCCCTCTTCCTATTCACACTACTCTTCTTTCTATATACTCTTTCTTTCCCCTCTTCTCTTCTTTCTCTAATCTAGTATCAATCCGCCGCTTGTCTATAAAGATGCATTTTCTCAAATAAGTTCCCATAAAACACAAACACTGACGAAATAATTTCCAGTAAAAATTACAAGATGCTACAACACCCGAGAATTGCAGCAATAAATTCAGCAAAAATCCAGTCGAATTTACGGTCAAATGCGCCCAAAGAACCGAGCGTGCGTCAGGATTATATATACAAGGTTTACTCATCTGCTTGCATGTTTATCCAGGTTCATCCTAAGTAAGCAAATATTTCTTTACGTTGTTGCACAGTTACGAACCCCGGGGTTAATGTCACTTCGATCTGGAGTGCAAGGCCGTGGGAGGAAGTGCAGATTTTCCGCTTCTGTCACGCGATGTTTGTTTTCAAATGTATATATTCTAACACTCGAAATATTCCTTCACCGAATATCTCTACAACATACAGCTTAATCGAGGGAAAAGCCCAGTATTACTTGTAATCTACTCAATTTGGTACCGGCATTACCCAGCCAGAAAGCCTCGATATTGAATTTTCGCAATTGGTCCCGGTTTGTTTCTAAAATGTATACTTGATTCTTACACTCGAAATTTCCCTTTTTTCCCTCCTAGAACATAATTATGTAGTTTAATTGAGTGAAATGCCAAATATTACTTATAATATACCTAATTCTTCATTGGTATTACCATTTATTATGTAATATATCATACACGAGAAGCCGTTTATTATCTAATTTGAAAACACCGAGAAGTGTGTTGAAAAACGAGGCGATAGCCGAGTTTTTTAACTCGCTTCTCAAACAAACCAGTATTTAAAGAGAAATTTGAGGTAAAACTTGTCTTAATTTATGGGCGTATATTACCACATTTTACAACAACGTCTCGGTAACTGATTTCCATTATGTTTTCCTCATGAATTATTAATGCCTTGCATGCTATTATATATCGCATTGGAATGGCCAGAAGGCCTTGGTGTTCTAGTTTCGGCCTTTTCTCAACTGTTCCCAGTTTGGTCTTAAAATGTATATGTTCTAATGTCTTAAGATACTTTCGTCTCATTTTCCTCGTACAAATGCTCTTATAGACAACACCCGCTGCCATGCGAACGTTTGCGCATGCGTGAATTCGCGAGAGTAAACATTGCAAGAGAAGTGGGAACTAGCCGTGGCGACAACAACCAGACAGTGAAGACTAAGTAAGACACGACTATTCATTTGTGTTTTAAAAAAAAGGGTAAAGAAAATTACGAAGGGGTAATTTCAGAATATGTTACAATATTGACAAAGAAGCCATGCACAAATTACCTACCTTAACGTTTTGGTAGTATGCTTATAATTTTAACTTTTGTGTCGGACTCTCGGACCAGTGCAAATATTTCAGTGTTTTCCCGCTCTTTTTCTGAGGTCGAGCTCGGACGTCGCGGCAGCGGTGTTCTTATAAACAGCATATTGGATATTGACGATATGTCTTGTTTTGTTTGCGTCACCTGTAATCACCATGTTGAAATACTGGGAAGGCTTTACGCCCAAAACAGTATTGTTACAGTAAAGTGAAAAGGTGGTACACTGCTGGGATTTTTAGTAACAAAAAACTGACGTTCCGAGCGGAGCCCTTTTACTCACATTATATACTCTGATGAAGGGCTCCGCTCGAAACGTCAGTTTTTCGTTACAATAAAAATCTTGGCAATTTACCGCCTACACATCACTCTACTTTACAATGTTACAATAAGCTGTGTTTCTAACGCCTAAATGGTATATTTTATTCATTGTTACAATAACTAAGTATTTCTCCCACACGATACCTCTCAAAATTTATTGACAAAGAAAAACAATATAGTTTTATAGCATCGATTATGAGGCCAAATATTTGATGATTTTTACTTTAAGATGATAAAATCGTGCATTTAGCTAAACTGAACGAATTTTGGAGGGATATAAGAACAGACTGATGCATGCGTAAAGGCAATGCAGTGTTACGAAGTATATAGAAGATTGGCTTTAATTGGGTGAAACAGAAAGGCTTATATAGTTTTTGAAATAAATTTATCCGGCAAATTATTTGAAGATTTTTATGTAAGGTATAGTCATGCAAAGCATTGCACCAGCATATGCTAACCTATAGAATTCACTCCGTGTACAAAGGGAAGATTGCAAGAGCCATATATTAACTGAACCATCTTGTCTGAGTGTGTGATATATTGTGTATTGACGGCGTTTTGTTGTACAATATTTGTACAAAACTGCTTGACAGTCAAGTGTATATGTAGTATGTACTGCCGAAAAGGAGTAAAGCAAAGACAGTGAAGGCACTTTACCAAACAAAATATATGCCAAAACTTTATTATTTGTCTCTAAAATTATGTTTAAAAAAGACGTTTCAACATGAAAACTCCAGTCCTTAAAAAAGCAAAAGCAGTTTTTTGACGTTCATATATATATGCATACATGTACGGTATATATATATATATATATAAGAATGAATAAAGTTGTAATTTTCGAAGTAAAGTTTCATCAAACGATTTAACCTTTTGTTTGTGAAAGAATGCAATGTATTTTTCAAGCTAGAATTACCAATATTTATTTCTATTATTTAAAACAACATATTTCACAGTCATTTCAATTGAGAACACTAGGGAACCATGGCTATTCCAAACCTAATATCCTATATACTCAATATTTACAAACAAACATGCACTATCTTACATCCGAGTGGGGCCCACGTCAGCGTATAACTGATTGAATAATTCTATTTTTTACTAATGGAACTATGGTTTATGTAATGTCAAACAATTTATGTATAAGTATTATGTATAACTACATATTGTATGCTTCTTTTTTATAAATATATTCACGAATTTCTGGAGTCGTTGGCATTTCTTTGGGCAGAGTTACTGTCCTGTAACATAAGTGTGTTGCGTACTCCTGTTCCTCGGCGGGAATCACGTCGCTTGTGGCCCGGACAGATTAATCCAATGACAGCCTCCTTGAGACGTGGGTTTCGCAGACAGTAGATAAACGGGTCTAGGGTGGAATTCAAGAAAGCAAACGCATCGGCCCAGGCTAAATAGCCGAATAAAAACCCCATTGTCTGTTGTCCCTTTTCGCCTGCAATCAGCGAGTAAAGAATAGCGCCAGCCATCGGTAAATAACAGAGAAATAAGCTCAGAAAAATATAGAACAATGTTCTTGTGCTTCGTTTATCTTTGGCTAGGATCTTTCTCGTGTCTAATTCACCCTCCACCGACTTCGCCATGGCCGTTCGTCTGTCTTTCGTGTAACTGGCCGCCATTTTGCCAATTTTGAAGTAGATGACGGTGTTGGCCACTACCAGTGCTGTTATTATGAACAACGAAAGAACGAAATAAATGAGCTCGAAGAACTCGAACATACGTAGGCTGGTTGTCACGAAGGCGAAGATCCAAATGGCCACCATAGCTCGCTTGATGCGCCTTCGGAGTTTCTCACTGCGGTACTTTATGGGACAGAACAGTGCCTGGTAGCGCTCGTAGGTGATCAAGCCAACGGTTAAGAACGACACTGGTACAGTGAACTCAAAAAGCCTTCGAATGATCAGCCAGAAGAGACACGAATGTTCTTCAAAGAGTTCGAGGGTAACGCGGCTTATCATCAACGGTTGAACGAGTGCTGTTATGAGAAGGTCCGCAGCGGCGAGGAATGCTAGCAGCGTTGTGTTAAACTCGTGACGGCGAAGTCGTTTGAAATAAGCCAAGATCACCAACAGGTTGGCCACCGCACCGATCAGACTCGCGAATATTGAATAGACGATTAGAACCAGGTAGCTGACATAATAGACACCCGAAGGAGCTTTAGTCAAGTAAAAAACACCATTCTTGCACGCCTCGAGGAGAAGTAGCTCCGTTGAGTTTATCGAGGTACCAGGCGGATTGACTTCGGTCATGTCGATGGCGATGCGATTACGAGGAGATTGTTGGGATTCAGCGTCACCGAACTATATGCCCTCACACTCTTTATGTATGCTTTATGCCAAGTGCGTGAGAACGGTTGTGTAGGAAAAACCTCGGAAGTTATTAAGTGATATTTGCTGTTGAGTAGTCTTGCTCGTTACGGCTCGTGTTCTACTGTGATGTAATAGCACTAGCTGGCTCTTTGTGACGATATCTCGTGGATTGAACGCGATGTTGGTCTTCTTTCTAATTAAGTGTTAATTACTCTTAAATACGCAAACGTTGTAAGCTGAAGGTAAATCAAATATGGCCGGTCCAAACGTTTTCGTTTCGGGGTACTGTTAGTATAAGTCCTCTTCTGAAATCTCTCTTGGTTTTCCAATAGACTTGGAATAGACGGCTATTCTGCGTGTAGAAGTATTCCAGTTGCGTTGCGGTCGTATTGGGTTTTGCGGTAATATAACTAGGATCCCCAGTGGCCAATCGCTTGACTCCACACAAGGTAAATAATGACTGCTGGGTAAATAAGCGGGGGCAACAGCGGGGGCAACCGCGGGGGCAGAAAGGTCGGATGCTGACAACGTGAAAATATCTGAGATTTAATATTCTGAGTACAAGAGGATTTCAACATCGAGAAAGAAATTGTGTTGTTTAGAATGAAGTTAAGATATATGCGGTGTACACTTGCTTTCTTAATTGATGTGATTTTTTGCGAGTGATTTTTCTTGTCGTTTTGGATTCCGGAAGACAACATTTTTCTTGCTTTTCGTCATTATCAACCTTATTAACATAATCAAGCAACATAATTAACATCATCAGCTATATTATTAACATAATGATTATTTCCGTTTATCGGAAAATCATTATTGAGATCATGATCGAACCCTGTCTGGGGCTTAGAAATCTTTTCTGAGTATTTGAGCTTGACGAACGTCTACCAAGTGTCTGTTACATTACACCAAGCTCACAAACGTACCACATGCACATGCACTATACATGTATACGTACAACTTATCATATAATCATTATTAGTACATGTTTGTGAAAGTTACTCGTCTAGGTTATTGTAGTCTTGAGAAATATTGTTAGTGGTGGTGGTAGTGACTGACGTTTCATCAATTAACATCACCATCATTATTAGTATACATATATTTGTGAAAGTTGTTTGTGTGGGTCATGTAGTCTTGAGAAAGACTGTTGTTGCATGGTAGTGCTAGTGACTGGCGTTTCGTCATTAATTAACATCATCATTATTATTATTATTAACGCCATTTATTTTCAACATTGTAAAATGAACTTTTCTCTTGTTGTGTCGCCTTTTGCTTTACATTTTACTCTGATGAAGGGCTCCACTGCAAACGTCGGTATTTCGTTACCAAAACTAATCTCGGCAGTTTACCATCTTTCCACTTTGCCCTATCTAAAACACTGCCTACACAGCGCTCTACGTTTTTACACTCTCGGACTACAAAAAGCATCGTTACTTACTACTAATTAAATTGGTAGTGAAATAAATGAGAGCAGAGATATATTTCAAACTGAATTTGTTGATTTTTATTTTATTTGCATGAGCTGAAAACATTTTTATGTAATAGCGAATTCAATTAATTTTATTAAAACGTTTTTATTGGAAGGCATTCTGCTTGGAATTTTCCAACCTTAGATTGTCTGCATTATAATCGGGTTAATAATTCTACTGAGAGTAACTTCTTAGTTTGAAGATAGATATACATGTTGTTTTCATGCACGTTAATATCTATATATTCACTATATATCCAGTTATATCTATACACCAACATACATATATGCTTGTATTAATCACATTTAGTATAAATACACAGGTGGTTATAGAAAATCGCGCGCGCTGATTGGTTGAGCTACTTTGGACTAATTCTCGATAATCACCTACAGCGTTTATTCAAAATGGCTGTCAGCCAATTTGTCAATGCGACAGACAAGGAAATTAACAATTTCAAAGAAAATACTGTTCCTTAAAGTACGAAAATGTGTATTTATACTAAAACAATTATTCACCTCGGGCTCAGTGAATATCGGTGAATAATAACCCCGACTTCGTCTCGGTTATTATTCACCGATATTCACCTCGCCTCTGGCGAATCATTGTTAAATATACTCTTATCAAATTCGAATAATTTCTTCGATGACGTTATGCTACAATACTTTCATATATTCCTACACTCGTATCTTTCTCTTTATATCAATATTCATACATCCATATCAATATTTCAGAAGAACTCCCTTAACATTTGAGTCATTGACACGCAATCTTATTTTGGGTGGGACACTTTTTCCGGCAGGCGGTAAATTTGATGCCAATGTTGTTGGGTTTTTCCTATTGGTTTGTTAGCGCATTACAAAATGATTTGCTTTGGTACATTGTCCAATAATATTATGCTTTGTCGCCGAAAAGGATGACTCAATAAGACCTTCTCAGTCCTTCTGTGCCTTTCCCAAAAATCTCGTTAAACAGCGATGAGTCATCCCTTTCAGGAAAATACTCTATCACATATTCACATTATCGACGCTGAGAATCAGAGAGAAGTATTAACGGATGGGCAGCTCAGTTCCGCTCACTTAAGATCCACCGATCTGGTGCGTATGCAAATTGAAGGCATTTTGGGAATAGAATCTCTCTTCCAAACGAATCCACTATTCGTAAACCTTAATCAAAAGAGCTCTTGCTATTGTTTAACCGGCATATGTTTCGCAATTCTCGCACAAATAAAATTGTATGTTTCAGTTGTTTTTGCTGTACAAGCTGTCATAAGTAGTTAAACTCAGGAAACTCTGAGTTCTAGACGGGACTCGAACCCACAACCTTTCGAGTACTAGCCGGACGCTCTAACCTAACAAGTATACTTGTTGCCCAATAGGCTTAAATGTATGTCCTATATAGGTATAAATATCATAAACAACATTGGTCTACCATCTGAGTAGTTGTTGTGGTTGTGGTTGTGGTTGTGGTATAGTTGTTGTTGTTGTTGTTGTTGTGTGGTGGTGGTATAGTTGTTGTTGTTGTGGTTGTGGTTGTGGTATAGTTGTTGTTGTTGTGGTGGTGGTGGTGGTATTGTTGTTGTTGTAGTGCTGTTGTTGTCGTTGTGTTGGTGTTGTTCTTCTTGTGGTGGTAGTGTTGTTGTTGTTGTGGTGGTGGTGGTGGTGGTGGTGGTGGCGACTGTGTTATTGTTGTTGTTATGGTGTGTGGTGGTGTTGTTGTGGTAGTGTTGTTGTTGTTGTGGCGGTGGTGGTTATGGTGGTGGTGTTGTTGTAGCTAGTGCTGTTATTGTTGTCGTTGTGGTGGTGGTTTTCTTGTGGTGGTGGTAGTGTTGTTGTGGTGGTTGTGGTGCTGTTATTATTATTGTTGTTGTTGTGGTTGTTGTTGTTTTAGTGGTGGTGGTTGTGGTTGTAGCGGTGTAATTGTTGTGATGGTAGTGGTGGTGGCAGTGTTATTGTCGTTGTGGTGGTGGTAATGATGGTGGTGGATTTGTACTAACTAGCTTTTGTACAACTAAGACTTCTTATGGGGTGGGGGTGGGGAGATACAAGAAACTAACCAGACCAAACAATTTCTAAGTAAACTATTTCAAACTTTAATTATACATATCAAAAATTTCGAGTACAACAATTGAGTTCTCATAAAACATATAAATGTTTGTATACTAGGACAATTTCTATTGAAGTTTGCAGCAATTGACTCCAACTTCGTAGTATGTTGAAGGGACGTAGCTATTACACTTGCAGCTACATTTCTGACCATCGTTCGAAATACTCCATTCGCCACAACCACGGCTACATCCACAGTCTGTAGCTGTCGTTGTGTGATCGTTACACGACATGTAATTTTGACCTGCAGGGGATTGTTTGTACACGCAAACAATGGCCTGTGCTGAGTCGTTGCCAGTAGACCCGGCAGTTCCTTTGGGACCTAAAACGAAAACAAGCGATTGATTTTGAGTTACGTAGCTTCTGTGTACTGACGCTTGTGGGCTCAGAAAGGCCAGCGTCAAACATTCGACACCGGTTATGACGTAGATTATGGGTTACGGAGTTTGCAGTTTTGGTGATACTAAAGCTTTCAGTTTAGTTGAGTCCCCAGATCGGGATAGAACCCGAAAGGCCGAAACCTTGTGAGAACTAGTCACACTGAGGCTCAGGTGGCAGACCTTAACTAGTCATACGCTCTAACCATTGAGCTACTGAAGCTCACTCAGGTGGCAGACCTTGTTAGAACTAGTCGCACGCACATTCTAACCATTGTGCTACTGAGGCTCAGGTAGCAGACCTTGTAAGAACTAGTCACACTCTCTAACCATTGAGCTACTGAGGCTCAGGTGGCAGACCTTGTGAGAACTAGTCACACTCTCTAACCATTGTGCTACTGAGGCTCAGGTAGCAGACCTTGTAAGAACTAGTCACACTCTCTAACCATTGAGCTACTGAGACTCAGGTGGCAGACCTTGTGAGAACTAGTCACACTCTCTAACCATTGAGCTACTGAGGCTCACTCAGGTGGCAGACCTTGTAAGAACTAGTCACACTCTCTAACCATTGAGCTACTGAGGCTCAGGTGGCAGACCTTGTGAGAACTAGTCACACTCTCTAACCATTGTGCTACTGAGGCTCAGGTGGCAGACCTTGTTAGAACTAGTCGCACGCACATTCTAACCATTGAGCTACTGAGGCTCAGGTGTCAGACCTTGTGAGAACTAGTCACACTCTCTAACCATTGAGCTACTGAGGCTCAGGTGGCAGACCTTGTAAGAACTAGTCACACTCTCTAACCATTGAGCTACTGAGGCTCAGGTGGCAGACCTTGTGAGAACTAGTCACACTTTCTAACCATTGAGCTACTGAGGCTCAGCTGGCAGACCTTGTGAGAACTAGTCACACTTTCTAACCATTGAGCTACTGAGGCTCAGCTGGCAGACCTTGTAAGAACTAGTCACACTCTCTAACCATTGAGCTACTGAGGCTCAGCTGGCAGACCTTGTGAGAACTAGTCACACTTTCTAACCATTGAGCTACTGAGGCTCAGGTGGCAGACCATGTGAGAACTAGTCACACTCTCTAACCATTGAGCTACTGAGGCTCAGCTGGCAGACTGGGCTACTTAATTAAGCACTGGTGTTGAAAGTACATTTTTGAGTCTAAAAAGTACTTGTTGAGATACAAGTCGCGTTTTTATCACGGTTAAGTTGTTGGTTAGCATGGTTTCTGAGTTAAGTAGTCTGTAGTTTGGTATTAGTAAAGTTTACAGTTTGCTAGTCTCTTGACTGTAAGTACAAAGCAACGTTAAGAACATTCAATGGAGCTTAAATGTCTTCCTGTATCAGATTTAGTTTTTGCTATTTTAATCGCGTACCTCTTGATCCACTGGTCCCGTCCAAACCATTATCCCCTGTTGATCCCTTAAATCCTTTAGGTCCAGGAAATCCTGTTGTTCCTCGTGGTCCTTGTAGTCCATCACCGCCTGGATCCCCATTTACTCCGTTGTCTCCATTGGGTCCTGGCGCCCCTGGGGCACCAGTTCCTCCTGGAACGCCCTTTACACCGCGCAGTCCTAGGTCACCTTTGGGACCAGGCGCACCACTTGATCCTTCTCCACCATTGGCTCCGTTAGCTCCAGGTTGTCCCTTGGGACCTGTCGCCCCATTCGACCCATCGACTCCAGGTCGTCCGCTGTTCCCACTGTCCCCAGGTACACCTGTTGAACCTTTTGGTCCCGGTATTCCATTAATTCCCAGGCTTCCGGGGATGCCATTGTCCCCTGCGTCTCCTTTAGGTCCAGTTGGTCCGGCGTAGCCTTTGGGTCCTCGCAGTCCGGAATCCCCATCATTTCCTGGGTCTCCTCCAGGACCTCTTGGGCCAGTTGCTCCTACGAAAAGAAAAGGTGTTTGGTGATGGGTTGCGTTTAAGTCGGATTTTATTAAATTAATTTTATTTTGCTGGACCTTCTATCTCACTTTACCTCACCTCACTTCACCTTACCCCACTTCACTTTATCTCCTTCACTTTACCTCGCTTCACTTTACCTCACTTCACTTTACTTTACTTTACCTCACTTCACTTTACCTCACTTCACTTTACCTCACTTCACTTTACCTCACTTCACTTTACCTCACTTCACTTTACCTCACTTCACTTTACCTCACTTCACTTTACCTCGCTTCACCTTACCTCACTTCACTTTACCTCGCTTCACCTTACCTCACTTCACTTTACCTCACTTCACTTCACTTTACCTCGCTTCACCTTACCTCACTTCACTTTACCTCGCTTCACCGTACCTCACTTCACTTTACCTCACTTCACTTTACCTCACTTCACCGTACCTCACTTCACTTTACCTCACTTCACTTTACCTCACTTCACCTTACCTCACTTCACCTTACCTCACTTCACCTTACCTCACTTCACCTTACCTCACCTCACTTTACCTCACTCAACCTTACCTCGCCTTACTCCACTCCACTTCACCTTTCCTTGTTTTTATCTCTCCTCACTCCGCCTTACCTTACTTCACCCCACCTTATCCTATATCACATTACCTTACCTCACCTCCTTATCTCACTCCACCTTAACTTATATCACCTTACCTTACCTTACCTCACTTTACCTTACCTTACCTCACCTTACTTTATATCACCTTACCTCACCTTACCCCACCTTACCTGACCTTAGCTCACCTTACTTTATATCACCTTACCGCACCCCATCCCCTTCACCTCACTTCACTCCACCTTACCTCACTTTACCCTACTTTACCTCTCCTTACTCCACCTCCTGTTACCCCGCCTCATCTTACCTCACCTCACTTTATTTTACTTTGCTTTACGATTATATTTTCAACAATTGAAATAGTCATAATTATCTTAATCGTCACTCCTAATTTGTAAGAAAAAGAATAGCGTATACGAGCGTCCGTGACGCAGGCTATAAAAGAATGGCGTTGCTGCGTCTTACCTTTTCCTCCGCTTTGTCCCTTTGGTCCCTTAGTTCCTTGTGGTCCTTGAGGTCCATTAGCACCTGGGATACCAGGCGTACCATTATCTCCGACTGGTCCCTTAGCTCCTTGGAATCCTTCAGGGCCAAGTGCTCCCATGTTGCCTCTACCCCCTGGTAAACCTATTGATCCTCGTTGCCCCTTGGGTCCTTGAGCTCCGTCAGGCCCCTGTGGTCCGGCTGGACCTGTTGGACCTCTAAATTCTGTGCGGAAAAGAGATCTTGATATTAAAACAAGCTAAAGAAGCTAAAAAGAGTGTTGTTGATAGGCAGTGTGTTGGATAGAGCAAATTAAAAAGGTGGTAAATTGCCGATATTTTTAGCAACAAAAAACTGACGTTTCGAGTGGAGGCCTTCATCAAAGTAAAATGTGACGAAGGACTACGCCCTGAAACGTCAGTATGTCGTTGCTAAAAATCTCAGCAGTTTCCACGTTTTCAAAATAGTATTGAAAGCTAGGCCTGCAAGACGTTGAGTTGGTTCAAACATAGTCCCTAGAATTATTATGTCTGGAGACGCGGCGAACATCAAAGCGGTTAACAATGAGCTACAATTTAGGTTGAGGGTGGCAAATAAGGTGCACAATCTTTTGTTTTACGTTCATTAGTATATTTATAAAGCAACGCTGCTATTGGTTGATTGCTTCATTATACCAAGAATACAATGTGTTCAGCGAGCGTTAAGGTGAAATAAGGTGCACAAACGTGAACAAAAACCTAGAACAAAGACTTTGGCCGCGTTTCCAGACAATTTATTTCTAGGGACTATGATGGTTCAAGGCAAAATAGAGCTTTTGCTTTTTGTAATTTGCAAAAATCAGCTATCAATTTGTGAAGGTTTGTTGAAATTCCCAAACTGCTTTTCACAATATTTATCTGAACATTACATTGTACCACACATGTACGTATAGATCGTTTTCATCTGACGGCGTCACGGCGGCCATATTGGTGTACCGAAACAATGAAATGGCGGCCATATTGGTGTACCATCTTTATCCTATGGGATTTAACTCTATTTTTATATTCAAACATTCTGTATTGTTTCACCACACCAATTATGACGCCACTGATCACTTGAATGAAAACGCTCGATACATGACGTAACCGATTAACTTTACGAGCTTGGTGTAATGTGACGGACGTTTGGTAGACGTTTGTCTAGCTCAAATACTCAGAAACTGTTTGTGGACCCAAACAGGGGTCAACCCGCAACGTAACCGGTCATTTAAGCCGGTTTTTCACTTACGATTTTTTTCGCACGAATCGACATTTCTATTGTAAATATTGAATAGATTTTTTTAAGGTTACGTTACACCATAGAAATTTAAAAATATCAAAAAAAAGTTTTTTTGCGTAATTAGCTGCGTTAAGCCAAATGCTGAAAGGTCTTGAAAAGTTTATTTCGTTTAAAGCAAAATTAATTAAGATATTTAGCGATGAAAATTGCAAGCAGCTCTGTTTTCCCGCGAAATTTAAATGTTCCAAGGCTTGTTTCTTCAGTTTTAAATTTCAGCTAAACTGCCGTATTCAAAGACCTTTGTTGAACACGGGTTTTGGGCGATTTTTTTCAAATTTTCACAATGTATCGGAGACAATAAAAGCTTCAAAAGTGTGTGCGGTAGCTATACGATTTTTTTTTCATTTCTGAGTAATCGACTACGATTCATGGTATGCACGCAACTTAACTGAGGTTGCAAAAGAATGCCTTATATCTCAAAAATAACAAAAAAAAACATAGCTACCACACACGGGGGAAGTCTGCACGCAGGCTACACACACTTTTGTAGAACAACTAGTTGAGTTTCAATTAAAACTATTTTTACATGATTTGATTGAAACTGTAGTTCAACAAAAGTCGCGGCACAAAGCGAATGCGTTTTCAGAATTTTGTTAAAACAAAACAAGTTTAAATACTTTTCGAAATTGTAAATCAACTGTCCAATTCTACAATCATTTTGCTATAAACTGTAAAAATTTGAATTTGATTGCTTTTAAACTCAACGCGCAGTTGCATTTTTCGCAAAGCACTACTCCAAGGTGTTACGTAACCTTAATTAGTTCCAGCCGAGAGCTCATAAGACAAAAGAAAAATGTCGATCCGCGCGAAAAAATCGCAAGTGGAAAACCGGCTTTAGAAGGTTGCAAGGCGCTCGATTTTGAATTTCCTAAACAGGCTGTGCGGCTTAGATTAGATGTGGAGTTAGAATCTGGCCATTTTTAGGATTTCTGTTATGCTTAAATACGGAATAAAATGCGATTGTTCTTGACTTACGAGGATTACTTGTCCGGTCAGTTTCTGCCTGGTAACAATAAACAACAGAACTGAATATAGTACTAAGTATATTTTGACAAAGTAAACTTCGTTTATTTCCATTTAAGTATGGTATTCAGTCACTCTAGAAGTCAGCTGAGTTTTTT
Source organism: Paragorgia papillata (assembly GCA_035771165.1). Taxonomy (NCBI): domain Eukaryota; kingdom Metazoa; phylum Cnidaria; class Anthozoa; order Scleralcyonacea; family Coralliidae; genus Paragorgia; species Paragorgia papillata. Next base: position 1,670,992 of record JAWNZC010000140.1, read on the forward strand.
TCTGGAATAATATCAATCGTTCCCATAACAACATATGTACACTTGATTTGTTCTATCATAAATGGATTTTGTTCTGCCAATGTGTCGTGAGTTTGTTTTTGAACTCGTTAAGTGCCGGTTTCTATTACCTCGAATATCTTATTTTATCTCCACTATTTGATTTAGCAAAGCTACAGCACTTATACCCCATTGCCAAAAAGCATTGTCGATGATGTGTTTGACTCAACATCTAGACATTTCACGTGTCGAATATAGTCTTTGATATGCTTGACTAGTGTACTCTGAAATTTCATTTTTGCTGTTTTTCTCATACTTGTCTACAATAAGTGCACCGTTTGAAGAAGAAATTCCCACAGTTTTTTTAAATTTCTGCGGTCCAGTATCTTGCCATTCGCGACATTAGATACATGTGTTTGTTTTGCAAATCAATATTTATGTCTGTTTCCACAGCTACACAAGACGCTAAGGTGACGTTTTAGAGTTTTATGACCGCGCGCGAACTAGTTGCCAATTTTCGAGACATTTTATGACGTCACTCGGGTACGATTTTTGTCATGCGCGTGTGAGCAACATTGTCCGGCCAACGATATGACGAGCAAAGGTGGTGTATGCAACATGTGACGAGAAGAGAGTGTTCTTGGTTCAAAAATTAAATTGCAGAGAGCTCCCTTAAAGGGTGAACGACTTACGAGCATGTTGACAAATCTTCCTGGCAATGAATCCGGCTTGGATGTAAACATCGAGATAATCCTTGACAAGGAACACAAGGTCATCGCGGAGAGTTAGTAAGCTTAACTGTGCTAGCTTAGCATTTGGTCCAATGCCAACAGCGAAGACGATAACGTTTTTGTCTACCAATGGCTTTACAGCGATATCCCAAGACTGACCGCCAGATACACCGTCGGTGAAAATCACCTGCGAAGATATAAACATGTAAACTCATGAACATGGGAACATGTAAACTCATGAACATGGGTACATGTAAATGTTCATCTATCCACAACTATCCTCAAATATTCATAACTATTCACAACTATCCACAACTATCCACAACTACCAACCACTATCTAAAACTATTTACAACTTATATAAAATTATCAACAAAAACAAATTATCTAAAACTATTTACAACTATCCACTACTCTCCACAACTATCTACAACTATCCGCAACTATCCACAACTATTCACAACTATCTACAATTGTTTACACCTATTCCTAACTATCCATAACTATACAACTATCCACAACTACAGGTATCTACAATTATTCACAGTTATATCCACAACTATCCACAACTATCTACAACTATCTAAAAACTATCTACAACTCTCCACAACTCTCCACATCTATCCACATCTGTTCACAAATATCCACATATATCTAAAACTATCCACAATTATCCACAACTGTCTACAATTATCCGCAAATATCCACAACTATCCACAGTTATCTTGCAGAGCTCAAACGTTCCGTTGTAAAGCGGTTTAGGTGGAATAATTAAAAGAACTCTTAAAGCTGATTGCATATCGGGGGGGGGGGGGGGGACACAACTTCTAAATTAAGAGATATATAAGATATTTGCAACAGTCGAATAAAATGTGTATCTTAACACGACCATATTGTTTGTTATGTACTACTATAGTAATCCTACCGCTATCTTAGGTATGTCTTTGGAAGCTCTTGCTCCACCGCCTCCCATGAATAGATTGTCATGCGCTTCCTCTAAGGCAAGGTCAACACGTGTTCCTTGATTGTATGGCTTGGTCAATAACTTGACGGCGTCGCGGAAACTGTTGAAGTTATCATGGTCACTGAATCGGATCTTTGTCGAGGCCGTGTTCGAGTAGACGACGACGCCATCGTGCGTGCCAAGTTTCATAACACCAAAGAAATACGCCATCACCTTGACAACCGTTTTCTGAAGATCGAACTGTTGTTTATTGACGCTACTGGAGCCATCTATTAGATAGGCTATGTCGATTGAAATAGGACAGGTTTTGAAATCTAAAAAGGAAAAAATGATATATCGGCAACTGTATGTATCGAAGCATTACATTTTCAGTGTCAAGTGGTGTCGAAGTTTAAAATTTAGCCTCAAATTTTTTTATATGTACGATATTATATATACGAAGATTAAAGATTTCTTTTTTTGAGGACGTCTGGTGACGTCACTATAATACGTCACCAAACGATAGAACTTTACCGACGTGTAGCTTGTCGTCATAGTTGGTTCTTATATCTGTGGAGCCTTGTGATCATGTATAGTGATTCTAATCTTGCTTTATAGCAGTGTGTAAACGCCTGGCTTACCATTTTGCCATAGAACAATGACTGAGTATTGTAGAACAATGGCTGGGTATTGTAGAACAATGACTGAGTATTGTAGAACGATGACTGAGTATTGTAGAACGATGACTGAGTATTGTAGAACAATGACTGAGTATTGTAGAACAATGGCTGAGTATTGTAGAACAATGACTGAGTATTGTAGAACAATGACTGAGTATTGTAGAACAATGGCTGAGTATTGTAGAAAAATGACTGAGTATTGTAGAACAATGACTGAGTATTGTAGAACAATGGCTGAGTATTGTAGAACAATGACTGAGTATTGTAGAACAATGACTGAGTATTGTAGAAAAATGACTGAGTATTGTAGAACAATGACTGAGTATTGTAGAACAATGGTTGAGTATTGTAGAACAATGACTGAGTATTGTAGAACAATGACTGAGTATTGTAGAACAATGGCTGGGTATTGTAGAAAAATGACTGAGTATTGTAGAACAATGGCTGAGTATTGTAGAAAAATTACTGAGTATTGTAGAACAATGACTGAGTATTGTAGAACAATGGTTGAGTATTGTAGAACAATGGTTGAGTATTGTAGAACAATGACTGAGTATTGTAGAACAATGGCTGAGTATTGTAGAAAAATTACTGAGTATTGTAGAACAATGACTGAGTATTGTAGAACAATGGTTGAGTATTGTAGAACAATGGTTGAGTATTGTAGAACAATGACTGAGTATTGTAGAACAATGGCTGAGTATTGTAGAAAAATTACTGAGTATTGTAGAACAATGACTGAGTATTGTAGAACAATGGTTGAGTATTGTAGAACAATGACTGGGTATTGTAGAACAATGACTGAGTATTGTAGAACAATTACTGAGTATTGTAGAACAATGACTGAGTATTGTAGAACAATGACTGAGTATTGTAGAACAATGACTGAGTATTGTAGAACAATGACTGAGTATTGTAGAACAATGACTGAGTATTGTAGAACAATGACTGAGTATTGTAGAACAATTACTGAGTATTGTAGAACAATGACTGAGTATTGTAGAACAATGACTGAGTATTGTAGAGCAATGGCTGGGTATTGTAGAACAATGACTGCCCGTTGTTCTAAGGCAAAATGCCACAATGGCCAGTCCAAGCCCGATGAACGTTTGTAAAATCAAACGTCCGAGTACTCTTAAAAGTGTATACTTAGATGTTTTCTTATCTAAACATGGTATATAACCGCAAATATTTTGTAAAATTACATAAATATATATTGCCATGCCAAGATTCAAATTTTGATAAATGAAATACTGTTTTGATATAATTGTAGTTGATATAACAATATTTTGATGTAATAATAGTTTTGAAAACGAAATACTATTCTCGGCCATTTACCACCTTTTAACTTTGCTTTACATATATCTATCTGTTTATGGTGTAAACGACTAACACTTTGTCATCTGTTTTTTATTTTAGAGACCCGTGAGACAGTGAGTGAAAAAAATGGATGTCTGTTGTTCTTAAAAGGCCTGTATTTAGTCACTGGTGTATTCGGGAAGATTTGTAGCAAGATTGTTACAATTAGAAATTCCAGACTGAAAGAGCATTTAAATGCCTCGACAAATATCACAGGTTGTTATATTCAAATTCAAATTATATTCAAATATATATATATATATATAGTTCAATCTACAGACACGGTGTTTCGCTGTACAACAGCTCATCAGTGTAGCTTGGAACAATCTGAATGAATTTCATCAATTACTTATACACATGCGATTGTCGGTGACAACCGCATGTGGGACAGCATCGGTGAAGTACATTCAGATAGCGTGAAGTGCGAAATATATATATATATATATATATATATATATATATATATATATGAAATAAGGGCTGAAGTTTCATATCAGTACCTCGAAATTTTAACATGTAATCCCTTATTTTAGCATTAATCCTAACCCTAACTTCAACTCTAATCCTAACCCAAGCCTGACGCCATGATGCAATAATTGCCATTTTGCGACATTTTTTTCAATAATGCTTTCTGTTAAAAATAACCTTTATTTTAAATTCGTGTTTTAGTATACAAATTACGTATGTAAAATCACATATGTTAAATCACATATGTTAACAGTCTGTGTGACGTGATTTGGGGCCCTTATATGAAACTTCACCGGAACTAACTAACGATATCGCGTTGTGTTGCGAAGAGACAAATCTATCAACAAACTATAGCGAGCAACGATATATTTATCAACAAAACGTATAGACCCCTCATGCACATGACGTCAAAATGGTAGATCTGGAGGACAACTTCAAATTTTTGATGTTCAACAAAGCAAATAATGAAAATTTTACTGTTTATAAGCATTTGTCTTCAACCAAGGGAATAAGTGCAATATATATATATATATATATAACTATATATATATATTATATATTCTAAAACTCATTAATAATTCATGAGGAAAATTCAAAAGAAATTAAGGTTTAATCAATGTCTGTTTACCCCGGTACAGAACTGATATCAGTGTCTGTAAATGTGATACAGAACTGTTTAAAAAAACATCAGCTTCTGTATCACATTTACAGACACTGATCATATCAGTTCTGTAGCAAGTGTACAGACACTTCGCATTCAACTATCTTGAGTGAGGTACGCTGCTAGCGTCCTCATACAAGATGAAGATGCAAACATTTGTTGCCCATTTTATGACCAGTAAGGCCATTTATGCCACGTCACTTAGAATAGAAAATGTGGGACTAATATTAAATTAAAGCGCATGCTCGTATCACTAATTTAATAATCGTAGCCTATTAAACCTTACCTCGAAGGTTTATCAGCTGTTAACATGATTTATTTTTGTTTAGTTACCTTAATAGGCGTTTTAGAAGTCATTTACAGAATTCGTGTCCGTTCTGTAAATAGTACATATATATATATATATATAATATATTTGTGTATTTATACCTTATACAACAAATTATTTGAGAACTGACATAAAATAGAAAAACTACTATCATTAATAAACGTTATAACCATTGCTGAAATATACATGAAATTGTCTTAACCCCATAGTAACAGCAGTTTTAAAAGAGCAGGGGGGGGGTTAATGCAAACATGGCAAACGCTCTGTATGGCGGTAAAATCTTACATAAATTACCAAGGTGAAATTTATGTGCATAATTAATTATTTAAACAGAGACAATATCGTTTGGCTAAAGCGCAGCTCGGTTTTTTAAACCTTTGACTTAAATTGGTGAACATTGTAGCCTGTTGAGGTACACAATAGATTTATAAATCGCTTCGTATGTGTGTCTCTTTCTCACCTTTATGGTATGGGTACGTTGTGACGTCTTGGGAAACTCTATCAAGCTCCAATTGCATATTTCTTGACACGACCGCTTCTGAAACAAAAACAGCAAATCGTCCGTTTATTCCTGAAAGTAACTGAGGACATAGTATATACTTCGTAACAAACAAGATGTTAGTCTATACTGACTAGTTAACTTAGTCGTGCTTCAAAAATGTTAGGGAAATACGTTTAACCATATAGCGTGTGGATTGTTTCTACTAAGTCAAACAATATTGAGCAAGAATTTGTGGCAACACTACCTTTATTATTCGACACGTTGACTTCTCTGAAGGTCTGAATCGACACGTCAAAGGCTCAGTATTATTAATATTATTAAATTAACACTATTAAACGTAGTGTTACCACAAATTCTCGCTTATTACTACAGTTTATCACCATGTAAACGATTAAGGAGTTCATAAACAAGTTCAGACATTAGAAAAACGATATGCAGTAAGACTTTGTACTTACCTGTGGTCGAAGAGACCGTAAGCCAGAGGGCCAAGGCACAAATTACTCTAGCTGATAGCATTGTTATCCACTCGATACTTCAACTGGCTTGTAATTCTTCGTAGCTCGTACCACACTATTTATATTGTGACCACTGGCTATCACGTGTCTTCAGCGCATTAAGGGTCGTTCTTTGTTCTTCTAACGGTCTCTGTTCTCCGCCCATAACTTCAAATATTTCCACTAATGATATTCGGCGTGAAGTGTCTTCCTCTAAGTAGCACTTGACCTATATACTTCAAAATCTCTTTCACACTTCCGAAATCTTGGCGTGCGTCCTGAATTTGAATTTCCACAAAGACGAAAAGGGAATCTTTGTGTAAGCACGATTCGCTTTCAATAATTAAGAAAAATAGGAAACAAAACAATTTGTTATGGGTTGGCATGACTTGGCTTGGTTTTGGTAGGGAAAAGTCTAAAGATAAGTCACTCTCTATTATAAACTGTGTACCAGACAAAACGTTAAAAATTTCGTGAGAAAATTCACGGGTTAAATTTATTGTGATAATGCGTAGGATAATGACTGAGGTTCTAATATATAGTTGGGACATTTGTAGCGATATCAATTTCACATTTTTAAAGGAAGGTAGCAATACGCACTCGACTAAAAGGACTTTGTTGTTCATTTGTTTTCTCTACTATTAAAATAACTTTAATTTTGTACATAACAATCAGGAATAAACCGTGTACACATATAATTTTCTTAATATAACTGTTCGTGTCGACAGGCGTTGTAGAGTGTTTAACTGGCATTATCCTCCCTTTGTGAATGTGATAATGGTGAAGATCATTGTTCCGAGCGTGTCCTTTTTATTAACGCAATTTCTGACTAATTATAGCTCTGTGAAATTACAAGTTTTTATGCCCATATGATTGAACAAAGTTTAGCATTTGATGAACATCATTGTAACATTTATGAAAAAAGTTAAGCAATGTTGAAGAAACAAATATAATCTATTTTATACTTTGTACGACATTTGTCGATAATTTAATGTTAAGGCTTGTTAAATTTGTTGGGTTTTTTTTGGTTTTGGGGTCGTGTTTTACTCCATTCAGCATATTACCATTCGTTAAGACATTAAAGTATATTTAATTCGTCTCTGTATCCCCGAGGGTTTCCCTAGAGGTAAATAAAATCGTCTGGTGTTAGCCAAAATAAAATATACTAAAGACCATTTTGAACAATAAAGAGTTAGAAAGAAAGTCTTAAACTTAATCTTGTCCGAAGTGAATGAAATAGTCTGGCTTTAGGTAGAATAGAATACTAAAGACCAATTTGTACAAGAAAGAGTTCTAGAGAAATACTTTTGGACTCATTTCTGTTCGAGGGTTTTTCCAAAGGTGAATAAAATCATCTGGTGTTAGCCAAAATAGAATACAGTAGACCCTCTTTATCTCGAACTCGGTTAGTATCTCGAAAACCTCGCTATCTCGAACAAGAGTTGATTTCCCTTCAACGTATTTCTTCACTATCAAGACGAATTCGAACACGAAGGAGATAATGAAGACATCTGCAGTTTCAACATGCAATGTGAAGCTACAAAACTGAACAACAAATTCTGGATTATTTTTTAAACTGTGGTTCAAGCTTTACAGTGTTGTGGTTGTTTATGAATACCAACATGCATAAACAATCTATTTCTAACCCAAACGTGAATGGGCATAAAGAACTTTTATATTTTCTTTCGAATAATAATTTTTCTACCAAACATCCTCAATAGCGAAGCTTAATTAATTGATCAAAAACCAAGCAACGATTGAAACGCAGAAAAATGTCATAATCAAATAATCACCGGAGCTCTGTGGGGAAATTGTTTCCTGATTTATTAGTCACTGAGGCCACCATCGTTATATTGCACTTGAACTGAAGTACCCGGTTTGAGTCAAGAGGCTGTTCAATGAGGCACTTAATTGCCTGGTTACGGCATGTCGGGAGAAAACATGTAAAGGTATGAGGGGAGCCACTCCTACGCCTGTTTTTGGAGTATATAAGATGATGCGTCTCGCACCTCTGTCATTGTTTGACATTCCGTTGTTTACAATGAAGGTCATCGTAGCAGTGTATTTTGGATGTTCCTTCGCTATTCTGGCCGCATGTAAGTATTAATACATCTATGTATTAACCTGTCTATATGTGTATATGCATATATATTATATATATCCACAACACACAAGAAAGAACTCGGTCAAACTCTCATCAAAGTGTGGCGAATATATCGCCTTCACTTCGCCGCCTTGATGTTGATCTGTGTGTTGTGGATACGATATTTCTCAATAAATATTCCATTATCCTTGTTATATCTTTACTGGATTATGAAATAACTCAAAACTATACTTTATCGGCTCTACTCTTAACGTATTTCCTATTATCTGTTTTAGACGCGGCCCCACGGCTTGCTATTGACGGGAAGCGAAGAGATTCGAATCTACCAGCAGCAGCCCCCGAAGCTCCGATAAAGGGTAAGTCGTATATTACACACTATGAAGATATAACGCTAAGGTTAAACTAAAGCGATGTTTTATTACCATTGACTTTCGTAATTACAGTCATTACCTTAATCGACTTTATCTTTTTCGCTCATCTTTAGGATTACAAGGATGTGTTGGACCTGGAGGACCAAAGGGGGATCAGGGTCCAGTAGGATGGAAAGGTGACCTAGGACCTGCGGGGTATATTGGTCCGAAGGGGGATAAAGGACATCAGGGACCTCGAGGAGATAAAGGAGTAAGGGGGGATTCTGGTAAGAATGCGCTAAATGGATTTGACGGGATAAAAGGCAGCACAGGTGGCCAAGGAAACCCTGGAAACGATGGTGATCGAGGTGGGTGTCGTATTACAGAGATTCGTGTTTCTAGTAAAACTAGGAATAATGCAATTTTAACAATGTTTGATGTTTTTCAGGTCCACAAGGCGCACCTGGACCAAAAGGTCTTCCAGGAACCCTAGGACGCCCTGGAAGCCAAGGAGAGCTTGGGGACCGAGGAGACGGTGGTAATCGTGGAGCACAAGGGGCTCGTGGGCTTGATGGAAATGACGGCAACGATGGTATCAACGGTCTGAAGGGGGCTAAGGGCGATATCGGGGCGAAGGGATTAGTCGGACCAAGGGGACCTTCGGGGAATATCGGCATGAAGGGATACCAAGGTAAAGATGGTAAGCCAGGGGTACCGGGAAGTGCAGGACCAAGAGGACCAGACGGTAGTGTGGGAGCTCCTGGCGACAATGGACTTAGAGGGTATACAGGAAGTCGAGGACCACAGGGACCAGCAGGGAAACCAGGCAGTAACGGAGCAGCCGGTTTCAAGGGAGCAGCTGGACGACCTGGTGGTATAGGTAGACCCGGTTTCCCAGGCGCACGTGGTCTTCGAGGAGATCCTGGTACAAATGGCACGAATGGCTATAATGGTTTAAATGGTACGTATATATTGACAGTGGCTTGACTAGAAAACCATAAAGGTGGTAAACATGCACGTCCGAGATTATAGAGAAACGAAATAGCTGACGTTTGGAACCAAATGTCTTCGTCAGAGTGAAAGGCTTTGGGTCACAACGTCAGTAACTTCAAAAATCTTACCACATTTTTAATTGGGACTACATGTACACAGGCTTGAACTGGCCATGTTACCATAGAACAATGCACGATGGCTGCCCATTGTTCTAAGGTAAAATGGCACAATGGCCAGTTCAAGCCTGTATGCACAGACACACATGCAAACGAGGCAAGAAAGCTTGTTTGTGCGTCTGTGGTTCCAAACAAACTTTCCTTTATAACGAGACTACCAGAAAGGCTGATTTGATTGCAAAGGTCTATAGCACTTCACTTTTATATTGCTCTCTGTAATTGATGTATTTGGGTGTTTTTTTGTCGTTTTATTCCATTAGGTGAGCCTGGCGATCCAGGTGATAATGGTATCTCAGGGAGGAATCAAGTGATGAAATGTTCAGTTATCGAGAACAGCGGTGGTACGGTTGACTGTGCTACATTACCCGCAACAAGCACCCCGTATAGAATGATGGGATGTTACTGTAGTTACTCTTGCACCCGTAAAGTCATCAGTTATGGACAATGCGACTGCAATTGTGATAACCACTCAGGCATTCACACGAAAGGAACCTGCTGTGCACTGGTACTCGAATAGACACTACCTTAATGTTAAAAAGAGTTTGTGTATTTAGCTATCAATGCACTCTGCAGATGTATAATCTGGAAATAATTGTTTTGTCATTAAAACTTATGTTACAAATTTTGAAATAAATTCTTTTTTTAAAATATATTATATTGTGTTGTTTTCTTTGTGGTGGATCGTGAATACTTGAATAACAAAGAGTCGCTCAAAGTTCGTTTCTAAGCACATCCCTTTCAAATGAAATACATATATAATTAGCAAATATACCCCAAATATTTTAAACGTATAAACGCTTTAGAAACATTGGCTATAAATTTGATTTAATGTGATTTCACTGCATGTCAAAAATTATAATGCATATTATATACTATAAATTATAGCATTTATCTCAAAACTATACAATAAATTCTGTATTGTAGAGAGGAGACAAAAATATCTGCTCATTTTGAATTTCTATAACGTATACGTTATATAAGTTTTACAAAAAAAGATCTTATTTCAAAACAAAAATTGAAAGAGACACGAGAATTTCACTGAATTCTCTGAATAGATTTACATATATGTTAAACGTCTAGGGAGAGGCTTTTAAGTTGTACTTGAAATGAATATCGAAGAATAATCCGAAAACAGTGTCTATTTTCGTCTAATACAAGAGTATTATACTTTGGCTAGCACTAGACTATTTTACTCTTTCTAACGCCGGACTATTTTACTCTGTCTAACACCAGAGTATTTTACTCTGTCTAACACCAGACTATTTTACTCCGTCTAACACCAGACTATTTTAGTTTGGCACTAAAGTATTAACACTAAAGTATTTAGCATTCGCTGACAACAAACAATTTTACTTGTCAACGCGGGAGAGCTCTCGCTCACCTGGGGATTAATATTTACATCGTCTTGTAAATGATGAGATACACAATATAATTTTTTTTGGCATCAATTGAGTGAACCACCAAAATAAGGTATATTTTAAAATACTCTTGCATGCATAAATGAGATATAACGTTTTAATTTGATAGAAGGTTCTTTGGTAGAGTTGAAAGATCTAGTGAAATTCACCAAAGAACGGTCTTGTCTTAAAACTCAAGACTTCCTTTCGGCAGTACAGCAAGCTTGAGTTTGTATTTCCTCACTGCCTACGCTGGAAACTAATTTTTTCTAATTTTCAAAAGGCGGGCAAATTGAATTAGGTGTATCCGTGATACAATTAAAACTTTTCCGGAAGGAATAAAAATCTTCCTATATAGTCTATATCTATACTCGAATAAAATTACAGTGGTACTTAAAAAATAAAGAAACGTCAGGCTTAATATTATCGATGCTCAATTGAGCCAAAACTATAACCTCTTTTGCTGATCAAACTTTTAAGATGGTCGTGTATTTTCCTTAAAACCCATTAGGAAGATTTTCATCGCTTGCATGCGTATAATTATATTTTACTTGTTAGTTGAATAAATATCTTTTGTCTTTAAAGAGAAATTAAATATATCTGGCCGCGTGGAGTAAAAATAACTTTTGTTCAGACACTTTTTCGGAAACAAGTATAATATATGTAAAATCGTAGCAAATATTGGGGTTATACAATCGTTTAAAAATAACACGCAACTTCAATTATATTTCTATATATTTATATACGATATATATATATATATATATATATATATATATATAATATAAGGTATATAGCAATATGGTTATCTGGCGTTGCTTGGTAAAAAAGCTCGTATTGGCAATCGCGTCACCATGAACAAATCCCCTGTTTCTAGGGCTTCTCCAAAGGTGAATGAAGTATATAATGTATAATATTTTAGGGTTAGCCAAAATATAACTAAATACCATTCAATTCAATTCAATTCAGTGGATAGGAAGAAGCCCATGCGACCACGCACCACATATATATTATTAACATACTGTATTAATTTCAAGCAATCAGAAGGTTGTGGGTTCGAGTCCCGCTTGGGAACTCAAAAATGGCTCGAAAAACATTTTACCTTCAATTTTCATCTCTTATCTTAACAACATTATACGACCTCACTATTATACGAAGTTGATACTGTTCAATATAGTCTCCAGTAAATTATCTATATACCATTACGTGTCGGTCATTTTTTATATGTTGCCCATCTTTTTTATTTTATCGCGTTTTGATAATGTAAGATATTTAACTTGTCTCGACTTGATGTAAATTATTTCATAAAAACCGAACCAATATGCAATTAAGAATTCACCGACATTTTTTTTGGCAGAACTAATTACCAAGGGGGTGTTTATATTGAGGCGAGCCAACCTGGGTGCCCGAGCTAGCCTGCTTTGCTGAGATCGTGCTTGTGCTATTATTTCTTGTTAATTTTCATCTTGTGTTTACATGAGAGCCAATTAAGCCAGCCCGCCTAGCCGAGATCTCGGTTACCCGGGTTGGTTTTCCCCCAGTCTGGCTCGCCTACACAGGCTGGCATTAAAAGCCTCGTACACGCGACAAAATTTGTTTTTATCAGCTTCTTTCGACATATTAACAATTCACAAGTTCTGCTTGTTCATGTACGGTTCATATTTAAAACAATGAGACTTCGTGTCGTACCAGAACTGGCTAGGCGAGCTAGCTCTTCTCATGTAAACGAGCCAGCCCAGCTAGGCGAGCTAGCTCTTCTCATGTAAACACAATAAAAATCATCTCGCCTCCATATTATACACACCCTCTAATTAACTTAGTGTCATACTTATCTTGGAGACATTGTCTCCTAATTTAAATGTTCCAGTGTTCTTCCTAGCGACGGTATGCGTCCGCTAAAAATTTAATTTAGTGCATGTGTTTTTTTTTAAAGTTTACAAACAAGGAGTCTTTGCTATTCTGTTTCCTTTTGTTCTGGTCACAATTGTCGGATCTGATAGGTGCTGGCAATATATTTGTCGTCAAGGCAAAGCTTATTCTGTCAAAAAGATTTTTGGACAGACTTTGTCCTGTTCAGTTGTAAACTATAAAGTCAAAGGCGTAGCGTTGTTTAACCCAGGAAGGAACTTTAGTCTTTACTCGTGTCGCATCTTTTGTATTTTGTTCTAGATAATGCTATTGACTATTTTATTTTGCGTAGTATCTAAAGTTATTAGCTATAGATACTCTGGCTAACACCATGATAATTTTTTGGCTAACGTCCGACTATTGTATACTTCGCCTATAACACCGGACGATTTTGTGTGTGTGTGTCGCTACAACAACGGAACACTTTTTCGCTTTATATACAAAGCCTCAAATACAACCAGGTTTTCACATACATTCAGAAGTACACGAGGTTCTCGCTTCAGCAGTATTTCCTATCACTGATAATGCCGTCGTATTTGTTTCGTTTCAAACAGAAAGCCTATAATAAATTAATGTTTCTTTCAAGTGGGTATCATGACATTATTATTACACAAGTATTTCTTCTAATGTTCCTCAACTAATAACAATACATTTATTAAATATATACATTTTACATATAACGTATTTACAATCAATTTTCTAACTATACCCATTACAATTAATTACAGAATTATCTAACTGCATGCAATTCTAATCACATTTATTAGACCCCGCGTTTACACGGTACCGGACGAATTCGGAACCGGTCTCGAATTCGTCCTATTTCGTCGTGTAAACACTGTCAGGCGGAACCGTACTAATTCGAGAACGGTTCCGAGTCTTCCGTGTAAACAGGCGAAACCGTACTAATTCGAGAACGGTTCCCCGAGTCTTCCGTGTAAACAGGCGAAACCGTACTAATTCGAGACCGGTTCCGAATTCGTCCGGTACCGCGTAAACGTAGTCAACTTCTGTGTCTTTCATTTAAAGAAAAAGTTCCTTTAATAAGGCATCGGTTACTAAATAGTAATTTGGAATTCAAAGTCTGCAACAAATATTTTCAATCTCCCATGTATGTGTGTTGGTTTTCTCCTGTACTCGAGGGCTTTTCACCGGGTTCTCCGGTTTCCCTCCCTTTACAAAATCAACACCATGATAGTTCTCTAGTTAAGTCAACGAACTAACCTGCTTGGCTGTATTTAGAAATCGGAGAAACAACACTGACTCGTGTTCGATATATTACACGACACTTCTTTTTTGTTAACTTTAGGCAATGTGGCGTGACGAGGGCCATTGGGTTATCTGTATCTAAATACAGTCATATATGTTACCCTTAATAAATAAGACGCTTTACTTTACTCTTTTAACCTCTTTTATAATTCGAGGGTTCAGATTTCTAATTTTGGACAATTTATTGAAATGTTTAAAATGGAGTCTTTTCGTGTCAATCACGAATACGATTTTGTCATTTGACACTTATATTGGTTTTTGTGTTGCATCAAAACGCGGCGTTCTTTAACACGTGAAAAAATAAGTTCCTCTGTTACCTAGCATTGCCTGCAGAATATAAGCTTCCAGAACGACATCGTTACCCTCACTGGAATGGAGGATCTTGAAATGTCAAGTGGCCCTCGATGGCCACGGTTGTTGTTAAGTGAGCACTTTAAGCCACTTGACCCCTTTTCGCTCGTTAGTGGGATAAAAAACTCTTTGATGATACTTTTATAGCTTGTATTAATGGCTAATAACAAAGGTTTGACACTTTCATTTGGATCACGTTTTCGCTAAATCTGAAAGATATCTTTAAAATCTCTTAAAATCTTACTGGCGATAAAATGTGCTAAAAAGCATCACGGATTCCTCATGTGTTTCATTTTGCAGCCTTGGAAAATCGGGAGAAATCCTATGGGTTTCTTAAACAAAGGTGTCTTCTTTGAATATATCTTATTATGATATCGCCTCAATATCAAGCTTCTTCCTGACGCCTACTTTAGACTGCCATGAGAACACAAGTGAAGGCTAAACTATTTTTCCCACAGAAAATTCTGATGTCATTAAGAACAGCCAATGAGATTCCTCGACACCCACTCGGGCAGTTTGCTTATCTATAAAAGCCAAGTACGGCATTGATGTTGACTACAAAGTCGAAGTGTTCTTTTTTCGGTCATGAAGTCGGAAACGGTGTTCGCATTTTGTGCCCTGGCTTTGACGTTTCTTTCAATCGGTGAGTACTATCATACACCAATAACTTCGAAAAACCTTTAAACATTCACTATTCTGTGTAACCATAGTTAGTTATGTTTATATTAATTGCTCTTAACTGAATATACTCTATACGATCATCACGCTATACCAGTCGCTAAAGCAAACACTTTGACGTAACTCTTATACACTTTGATACACATATATACAGTTGTTTTGTCATTGTTCGTATTGTATTGCTAAGCTTAATAATGCTTTATTTTCGTTTATTCTAGATGGCCGTAGGACAGGACTGGAAGGTTAGTTTTAAGATATTGTATATTACAGCTTTGAAAATATGGTCTTTGTTTATGTCAGTTGTTCCCGGGTGGGTCTGCAATTATGATAGTGTATGTTTATAACCCTATTTAGTATAAACTAACTGTAGTGGACGATTTGCATTCTGATTGGCTGAGCTACTCATTGTTTGTCGGTTACATAGACCACTAGTAGCGAAAGCAGGTTTCAGTTTGTTTCTTAAAATAATAGTTTCTCCGACTAGTTGGTTTCTACTATAAAACAATTAAACAACTCGGGTCCCCCGAGCTACCCTGGGGGAGCCAACTTTGTGTTCATTTTACTTAGTCTTGACAGCGAGCGTTTACATGGGGAATTTCATACTTGTCACGGGTAGTAGGGTCACCCTGGGGGTAGGGTCACCCTCTTTGCGAGGTAGGATTACCCTAGGGGGCGAGATAAAGTTGACTCGCCTACCCGAGGCAAAACTGCGAAACAAAATGGCGGCAGAAAGTGAAACAATTGATAGAGCAGCAAATACGAAGCGAAAAAAATGGTCTTGGTCTCCAACAATAGTTGAAGACCTGATAATTGGCCTGAAGAAGTATAAAAGCTTCTGTGTGGTTAATTCTATCGTTTAATTCTAACAGTACAGTTACAGTTTCTTCCCGACGTTCGACCATCTTAAATTAATTAGATGCATTAAACTACACCCAGTCCTCCAGGCTTAAACCGATTCAGAAGCACACGACAAAATTGTCTCGGGGGGGTAGGGTGTCCCTCTTACCCGAGCCAACTTTTAGTCCATGGCCATATAATTAATTATATAGTTTTTTTTAAGGCATCCTTGTCCGAGGGTTTCCCTAGAGGTCATTAAAATTGTCTGGCGTTAGCCATGTAGAGTAAATTACTAAAATGTATGTGAAAAAGTATTGCGCTGCGTATATAGGCAGTGTTTTAGATAGCAAAGTGAAAAGGTGCTAAACTGCCGAGAAACGTTTCAAGCTTCACTCTGTTGAAGGGCTCCCGCTCAAAACGTCAGTATTTTGTTATCAGAACTATTCTCGGCAGTTTACCACCTTTTCACTTTTCTCCAAATTACTATAGCAGTGGCGGATCCAAGGGGGGTTATGGGGGCTGCAACCCCCCCTGGCCTATTATATATGTATTCTTTGAACGGTATATTATATTATATATAATATATAATTTGCGTTTAGTGTATAATATAGCGTATAAAAATCACTATTTCTTATCCTAATATTGTCCCCAAAATGCAGGAAATAGCATTTCAGGGTATCAGAAATCAAAAAATTTCCGGGGAAGCATACCCCCGGACCCCCTAGAGGTATCAACCCCCTCTTTAAAAAAATCCTGGATCCGCCCCTAATACGCTAAAAGCGTATATCTCGAGAACTTTAACAGTTCTGGTTCCTGAAACATATCTTAGCTATATATAAGTGGAAAAATTCGGGAGGAAACATTCAGTAAAATATAGTTATTTCTGAATTATTCTGAATTATAGGTATTTCTGAATTTTTCTTTTTTTTTTCTTTGATACTGAATTTTGACAAAGTATTTTCTTAATTCAAATAACCACGTCAAATGAGCATGTCCCAATAATATAAAGAGTAACAAATTTATTGATTTAAGAATTTCTTCATGTTTACAGAAAAGCCAGAAATAAACCTAAATTTATTTATTTATTTCCTTAAAATCCGACGTTTTTACTACTGATGACGTCATAATGACGTCAGAATTTGTTGCTATGAGAACAAAAGTGTATAAAACATATATTTGTATTTAGTATACCATCATCTAAAAAAGTCATTGCAATAGTTTGGGAGATATTGCCCGCAGGTATTTTCCGCCCTCCCCAGCGCAACCCCATGCAGCTATAGAAGACCAAAAAAAGCCCAGTCTGAATTGCGTTAATGGTTCGAATCAACTAGAATGTCTTAGTTGGATATTGCTCCTGCGCTTTGTCGGATTCTTTTAAGTAACAATCGTTGAAACCATTTTTGGTATACATGTCATTGTTTAGAAAACATGCTTTTTGGAAAGTGATATATGTTGAGTAAACGGTTCAACTATAGCGTTCGATAATTTAATCATAATTATTTATTATATTTAGTGAGTATACTGGATACGCACATCGCCGAAGTATTTTTCAGTGAGGTCTTGTGACATATTAGAATACAATACAGCATTTTACAATAATGTATCTTATACAAAATAGAGTGTTTTATGTAATAGATAAATCCCGAGAACGAGGGATGTATGCTATATAAAGACCGAGGACGCGCTTTATATCGCATACATCCCGACGTTCGAGGGATTTATCTGACTTAATTTATTATTGAGGAGGTTTTCCAACAAAGTTTTGTCTTTTTTTTCCGCCTTGGACAAAGATTTTCCTTGTTTTTTTTTCTTCATTTCGTTTCTAATTATTATTCAAGGGGCTTTATGCGATATAAAGCCCTCGAAAGAACAAAGAAAACCGACTCAATAATAAATTAATATGTGATAAAATACCTCCTGATTTACATAAACTTTAGCTTTGATTTTCTCGGCTTAGACAAGGTTATTTTTCAAACTTACTACGCCAATGAACTTACCAAGTGGTTCGTTTTTGAAGCTGTTCAATAAACTCGCAGTTCGTGTTTATATCTGATAAAATTATATATATATCTGATAAATTTATTTATATCTGATAAAACACTCCTGCTCGTTTATTAAACAGTACTTAATTTATTTTTTAGTCGGTTTTCTTTGTTCTTTCGAGGGCTTTATATCGCATAAAGCCCCTTGAATAATAATTAGAAACGAAATGAAGAAAAAAAACAAGGAAAATCTTTGTCCAAGGCGGAAAAAAAAAGACAAAACTTTGTTGGAAAACCTCCTCAATAATAAATTAAGTCAGATAAATCCCTCGAACGTCGGGATGTATGCGATATAAAGCGCGTCCTCGGTCTTTATATAGCATACATCCCTCGTTCTCGGGATTTATCTATTATTAAAGACACTGATTAAACTTTAATTTCTTTTGAATTTTCCTCATGAATTATTAGTGAGTTTTTGAATGATGTTTCCGCCACTAATAAAAACGATAAACTCACATGTGTGATTATTTACGTTCGCTTTGCTCACTCGTGCGATATCCTATAGTCAACACTCGAAATAAATGTCATATTTCTGCACATCCATGTATTATTCTCTATTTATCTAACGTATTCTAACTAAATTTAAACAATATAGACCTTATTCAAAAATGGCCGCCCGAATTAAAATTCTTTTATATACATATAAATTAGCCCTTATGAACTCGTTTTCATGTGTGAAATTCAAAAGAATTTTTACTTTAAAACGAGGTCATAAGGGCTAATTTATATGCACATACAAGAATTCTAATTCGGCGGCCATTTTTTAATAAGGTCTATAAGTTGATAGGTATATAGTTGGTTGATCGTTGGTCGATCGGGTCAGTTAATCAGTCAGTTGTTGCTGTTTGTCTAGTGACCCTTTTAGTACCAAGCACCTACACTAGTATTTACTCTGGCTAATGCCAGACGATTTTACTCGTCAATAGGAAAACCCCTGCGTAGCTGGCGGTTTTAAGGGTTGGGGTCTTGGGGGTTTGGGGTCAGAAAAAGCGGGAGAAGGCGAAAAAGCGGGCGAGGGCGAAAAAGCGGGAGAAGGCGAAAAAGCGGGCGAGGGCGAAAAAGCGGGCGAGGGCGAAAAAGCGGGCGAGGGTGAAAAAGCGGGCGAGGGCGAAAAAGCGGGCGACGGTGAAAAAGCGGGCGAGGGCGAAAAAGCGGGCGAGGGTGAAAAAGCGGGCGAGGGCGAAAAAGCGGGCGACGGTGAAAAAGCGGGCGAATAAGCGGGCGAAAAGGCTAGTCTGTATAGGTTTTGTTTTATTGTCCAAGTTGTTGAAGTCCCTCGCAGCATATAGTAAATAAACTTCGGTCCCCTCCCCCCCCCCCCATTTGTGTTGGCTTTTGGTAGATGTTTTGGTAGAGGCTTTTGGTAGGTTTTGTTTTATTGTCCAAGTTGTTGAAGTCCCTCGCAGCATATAGTAAATAAACTTCGGTCCCCTCCCCCCCCCCCATTTGTGTTGGCTTTTGGTAGATGTAAGTTGTTTCGTACTTCGGTCCCCCCCCCCCCATTTGTGTTGGCTTTTGGTAGATGTAAGTTGTTTCACATTCTTGGATTGTATGTATGTATGTATGTGTATATAAAAGTTGTTGTAGTTGTAGTTGTGTAGATCTATTAGGTAAGTTTTGGTACCAAAACCGAGACTGTTTTGAAAAAAACGAGGCGATAACCAAATCAACTCAACGTTTTTTATCGATTTTTTTCCCAGTTCAACTAAACAGCTTATCGCAACCATCTAATGACATATATAGCATATCCACTTTTCTGAAAGGTAAGTTGTCCACATTTGTATATCTTGTGTGCCATTGTGACTCTATAATTGCATGACTTAACTATTATTCTCAGTTTACCGGACACCAGCTTGTCACACAGTCTGTAGGCTCAACCCCACCATCCATCCCACCCCTAGACACCTTCGTAGGCGGTCAGCGGACGGGTCGTGTCCGCTAAACTGCAGTCTAGCTATTTTTGGTATTTTTCTGACTAAGATTGTCATCAATACATTTTATCGTTTTGTTTAAGTTATTCTACGTTTTCTGTTGCCTCCGTTTTCACCACACGAAATTTATTTTTATTTTAGGTGATTTAGGACTTAGCGGTCCAACTGGGCCCAAGGGAAGTATAGCGGCTGCTGGTCGTACTGGAGATATTGGTCCAAGAGGGCCCACTGGTCAAAATGGAGGCCAGGGTGACCGAGGACCTAAGGGACAACGGGGAGACAAAGGTGATCGGGGTGACGATGGTCTTCATGGCGTTGATGGTGACCTAGGTCATCCAGGGTCAGCTGGAGATCCAGGTGCTCCTGGACTAAAGGGTAAGTGTCATTGTTGTTGTTGCTGTTGTTGTTTTTGTTGTTGTTGTTGTTGTTGTTGTTGTTGTTGTTGTTGTTGTTATTGTTATTGTTGTTGTTCGTCTTCTTTTTCTTCTTCTTCTTCTTCTTCATCATCTTCTCCATTTGTCCATCTTCTCAAACAGCAGCATTGTCGTCTTCACCACCACTATCGCAATTATCATCACTACCACTATGATCATCACCACTACCACCATAACCATTACCACGACCATCACCACCATTACCACCACCACCACCACCATAATCACCACCAGAACCATCACTAAGACCATCATCACCATCACCATCACTACCATGATCATCACTACCATTATGACCATCACCATCATCACCACCACCATCATCACCACTATCACCATTGTCATCATCATGTTCTCGTTATTAATTATTAATGACAGTTATGTTGTGCCGACACGTTGTGTTGCTGTGAAGTTTCGTTTCTGCAACTGACAGACAACTTGGGGCAACTATTATTTTAGGTTACCGAGGTATGGAAGGACCTGTGGGCAAAGACGGTGCTGATGGTGATAATGGTGCGAGAGGAGCAAGAGGACGAACAGGATATACTGGTCCAAAAGGCTACAAAGGTAACCCTGGCAACAATGGTACTGCCGGCACGCCTGGTTTCGATGGAGCACCTGGTGACGTAGGAGATGAGGGCAACAAAGGAGACACCGGCCCAACTGGTATCTCTGGTGAAAGTGCAGGACCTGGTTACCCTGGAATCAATGGAGCACCTGGAAACCCAGGACCTACAGGAGACCTTGGGAACAATGGGGATAGAGGCGCTCAAGGTTACACAGGTCCTACAGGTTATCCGGGACCTAAGGGACATATAGGACCAGGTGGGGCAGCTGGTGTAGATGGTGCTGATGGTGCAAAAGGAAATGCAGGACTAGTTGGATTTCGAGGACCTTCGGGACCTGTTGGTAATAGAGGACGTACAGGAACCCCAGGAACTGATGGAACTGATGGCAACAATGGAGGTCCAGGTATGTAATGAAATATGCCCTAGAAGAGTAACACTACACTACTTTACTTATTACAGATCAATTCATATACTTGATTCATTGTTTTTCTTATATATTGGTTCAATTGATTCATAGATTTTATTTTATATGAAAAATTCACTTAGAAGTAATTTGATTTGAAACGGCTTCATTAATTCGTTGGCGTAGTACTTGTTTTGAAAATCATCCCATGAACAGAGGAGCATGGCAGCATCATTCACTGAAAATTTCAAGAGAAACCGACGTATCGTCTTCGAGCTATGAACTCGAAAAGAGTTCAAAAATGTTGGCTTTCAGATCAGTAACAATGCCTTATGACGAACTCAATACACCCTTTCGATAATTACGTCACGCTTCATGAAATCGAGGCTCCCAGGCCAGATGTTGTGTGTAACTTTTTAAAATGTCCAAAATGTTCGCACCATATATTGCTCGTCAAGTAATAATAATGGACTTCTCACAACTGTTGTAGAATTTCGGATATTGTTTTTAAAATACATAACGCACAAATTTGAAACACATATCAAACAGAAGATACTGTAAAATGCTATTTGCGGTAGAACTTTCAAGTTTCTAGCTTAAGAGAAAGTATTTTAAAAATGGGAAAACGTACTATTATCTTGGTCTGGTTGTGAACAAAACAAACATAACAAATAAAGAAACTTGAAAGTTCTACCGCAAAGTTCTAGCATTTTACAGTATCTTCTGTTTGATGTGTGTTCCAAATTTGTGCGTTTGTATTTTAAAAACAATATCCGAAATTCTACAACAGTTGTGAGAAGTCCATTATTATTACTTGACGAGCAATATATGGTGCGAACATTTTGGACATTTTAAAAAGTTACACACAACATAGAAACTTAAAGTATACACCAAATGAAAGCTTATGAAATGCCTAACAACATACGTACACGATGTATTTCTACCATATATAGTTTGGACGTTATTAGCCATCTTCTTCCATAAACAAATATGGCGGGATTACTATGATAATCAAAATTGTGAAGCTTGGCCTGGGAGCCTCGTTTTCATGAAGCGTGACGTAATTATCGAAAAGGTATATTGGACTACTATGCATGACAACAATGGATTTTTAGCATCAATGATCCATCTGTGTACATCATAAGGCATTGTTGTAAAGAAGCCCAAATTTCTTCAAAAATAAATAAGCCCTGGCAAACAGTGAAATAAAAGTAGTGTGCTGCGTAGGCAGTGTTGAAATACAAATGGAAATATAGTGAGGTTTGAATATACTGCCGAAAATATTGAACGGCAGTTTCTAACGTTTCCAGCGAAGGCCCTTCGGCAGGTAGAAACGTAAAGGCAAACTTTGACAGTTCAAAACTCGAGAACGTACTATACGCCAGATTTTCTTAAAATTTTTAGTGAATGCTCCAACCACGCTCTTCTGCTGTAAAAATAAAAGAGGTGTCACCGAGATCTTCACTTCATATAAACCCTTACAAATCGTTGTTCTATCACATTTTGAATGATTAAAAAATGTAAATTTTTCTACTTAATTCTTTGTGGCTTTTCCAAAATTTTGGTAATGGAGTATCTCACTAAATATATTTTTTAATACCGACAGGCGCACAAGGTGCAAGTGGTATCGATGGTGCTAATGGACTCGCCAAAAGACTAGTATGTGTCTTCGGTCGTTCAACCGGCTATCGTCACGCATGCCCAGCTCATCAATTCCCTATGGGTTGTTCGTGTTACCTCGCGTGCCGAGGGAAGGCCTGGATCAAGGACAATGGCTGCAACTGTGACTGTACGACATCACACAGCGTGGATAATCCTGCCTCTACTGGCGGTACATGTTGTGAAATTCGTTACGCATAAATAATACATCGTTGACGTATGTCGTTTAATTAAAAGAGAACTTGTAACTGTCTTACATTGTAATTTTCAGATTGATTCCGAATAAAGTAGAATGTTATTTGGGTTTTTATAGTGAACTTATGTATTGACTTTTAATGTTGTCGCTAGAATTCTGCAAAGCAGACCTGTATCTGTTTTATATTACGAGTTGTGTATTTGATTGGCAATGTTGTATCAAGAATTATAGCGTTGATGATAATGATCTTTATTCACGATACCCACATCACCGAAGTGTTTTTCAGTGGAGTCGTTCAATAATTATGTACAATAAAGTAACAATGCATACAAAGTACAACACAATAACAATACAACGTTTGGTTGTATATGCCGAAATATGGTATATTGAATCGGGATATTCAAGTTAATGTTTCTGGGAAAAGATTGAGAGTCTAGCGGGTAGGTATTCATCTTTTTGTGTCAAGCATGACAGCCAACATAATAACAGCGGCTGTGTACGTCTGTTACATTACACCAAGCTGACAAATGTACCACATGCATGCACTAGTCTAGTCTACATGTATCGAAATATAGTAAGGTTAGATATACTGCCGAAACAGAGAACGTAGGAGTCTAACGTTTCGAGCGAAGGCCCTTCGTCAGGGAGAAACGTCAGTCTACATGTATACGTACAAGTACAACTATGATTTTTTAATCATATCACGTTAACTTTATTTTATCAGTGATTCTCCAGATTTAGAACTCTGACTTTCAGTCATTATCACGCTTCGGAAGTGAAGTTAGGATTTTCGTATATCACGTTGGATTCAGTATCTTGCTCTCTGTTACCAGTATTGACCGCTTAATTGCTTAAAGAATAGTTTGTAGGGGACTGAAAGTGACGTAATATAGCTGACTTCATTTTCTGCCCTGGAAGTTAGCGTTCCAGTTATGAAAATTGAGTTCACTGTATTTTATATTGAAACGCAATAAATAATCATTTGCAATAAAAATGTTGCAATCTTAGCTCTCTATACGAACCTCAGTCTAGTTCAATTAGACCCCGTTTACGTGCACTAAAGCAAAAGTTTCCGGATTCGTCGCGAATCCGAAACGTTTTGATACCGGAAAAGGATTCGTTTCGCCACAGTTAAATCTGGGATAAAAACTTTCCGGTTTGATCACGTATCCGGAGATTTCGAATCCGGAAAAAAAGTAGAAACTTCGTATCCGAATACTTTTGAATCCGAAACAATACGTATAGTGTGAACGGTTATTCCGATGAATCCGGATACTTTTCTGCTCGCAGTCATACGAGTTTGCTGTGGAACCAACATGACGAACGTAAGGAATTCCGGGTGTAGTGTAGACGGCCAAATCTGAATACTGTTATGGTACGAAGTGAATCCGGAAACGTTTGCTCTAGTGTAAACGTAGTCTAAGGGCCTGTTCACATGAGGCGAGTTATCTCGGGGGGTAGGGATAACTTGGGGAGCTAGGGTCAATGTTGGCCCTGTTTCACGTGATAAAACGAACCTTCCCGAGTTATCCCTGGCCCCCGAGATAACCCTAGATGGCCCTAATATAGACCAAAGTTGACCCTACCCCCTAAGGGCCTGTTCACATGAGGCGAGTTATCTCGGGGGGTAGGGTTATCCCTATCCCCCGAGATAACTCGGTGTTAGTTTATTTCCATGTTAAAAAAGTAAACCGTTCACATGAGACCGAGATAACTCGGGGGATAAGGATAACTCGGTCGGAGCGATAGGGTAACCCTAGCCCCCGAGTTGTCCCTACCTCCATGTGAACGCTTTCACCCGAGTTATCTCGGGGGGTAGGGTCAACTTAGGCATGCGTATTTATGCTGTTGCTCGGGATAACTCGGAGTAAAGCGTTCACATGAAGCTAGGGATAACTCGGGGGCTAGGGTTACCCTATCGCTCCGACCGAGTTATCCCTATCCCCCGAGTTATCTCGGTCTCATGTGAACGGTTTACTTTTTTAACATGAAAATAAACTAACACTGAGTTATCTCGGGGGATAGGGATAACCCTACCCCCCGAGATAACTCGCCTCATGTGAACAGGCCCTTATAAGACCCCGTTTACACTAGAGCAAACGTTTTCGGATTCGTGACGAATCCAGAACGTTTTAGTACCGGATTCGTTTTGCCGTTTACACACAAAAGAATGAATCCGGAATAAAAACTTTCCGATTTGATCACGTATCCGGAGATTTCGAATCCGGAAAAAAATGTAGAAATTTCGTATCCGAATACTTCCGATGAATTCGGATGCTCTTCCGCTCGCAGTCATATGAGGTTGCGGTGGAACCAACATGGAGTTTAGTGTAAAGGGCCGAATCTGCGAATACTGTTGTAGTGTAAACGCCTAATGAATCCGAATACTCGGTACGAAATGAATCTGGAAACATTTACGAATCCGAAAACGTTTGCTCTAGTGTAAACGTATAGTCTTAATATTTGGCTTGTTCTAGTCAGTTCTTGAATTCATCTGCAGTCTGTATACGTCATCTCATCTGTTTATATTCAATATTCATGCAAAATCGTGATATCGATACCGCAGTGCATCGAGCATTTCAACACCTTCGTGCTTACAACCGATAGCTGTGGGTGGGAACCTACCTATAATATTAAATAATCCATTCAGCTGCCTAAGATGTCTGAGGGCTCTTCCTTTGGCTACCAAAATAGTGTCTGCCGTCTGGCGTTAGGCAGAGTAAAACAATAAGGGGCCGTTTTTGGCTGGTTCAGGCAGGAATGAGTTGATCAGTTGTTAACCAATTGTTGCCTAGGATGTCTGAGGGTTGCTCCTTTGGTGAGTAAACTCATCTGGCGGTAGACAGAGTAGAACAATAAGGGCAATAAGGGGTCGTTTTTGGTCAGCTCAAGCAGAAATGAATTGATCAGTTATCAACCAATTGTTGCCTGGGATGCCCGGCGTGGGGGGGGGGGGGGGTACTCTGGCAATTTTTGGATGGGGGTGTGCCGCTGTGACCTCAAAATCATGACCCTATCCCCGACCTAAAAAGGCGATTTTTGATTTCATACCCTATCCAAGACCTAAACTAAAGAAATCAATACCCTACCCCAGCTCAGACCAAAACATGCATCCTATTCCAGACCAAAATAGACAATTTGTATACCCTATCCCAGACCCCAAGGCTCGAAAACCATATCCTATATGGCGGCACATACCCCTATACCTTGTATACGAGAGTACCCTCCCCCCCTCTGGGCTAACATATGTGAGGGTTCTTCCTTTGATGAGTACAACCGTCTGGCGTTAGACAGAGTATAAAGAGTATAAAACAATAAAGGGAGCATTTTTGTCGGGCTCAGGGAGATCACCTAACCAAAACCAACAAAAAGGCTAATAACCCTAATCAGAAACGAACATTGGAACGAAATAGCAATTGACAATGTGACTGGTTACTTACAGCCCATCAGAAAACCCGTATACGCATTCATATTAGTTATAGCTGCACTACAGGCAGGTCGTATCGCGCACACCGCCTGGCTGCACTAGGTGATTTACATTTTCGAAACATCGACCAGAAAATTTCTGTTATTTGAAATTGGTATGAATTGTCTTCTGCCGTTTTGATAAATGTAGTATGTATATCTCTGTGTACGGCAGATAAACTACTCAACAATCTACCTCAGTCCTTATCTGTTTTATCATGTGCAATAATATAACATGCATATAGTCTCTAGATTCTTCCGGAAAAACAGCGGCTTACTATTATCATATATATACACCGAACCCGACTGCTCATTGCTATCAATTAACACATGCTGGGAAATTTCATAAACCTGATATGGCGGTCAAAAAATGTCTGTCTAATAAAATAATCCTTTTTCGCGAGGACTGTTAAACTGTTATTGTGAAGGAGTTGTGAGTGAGTGTTATTCCTCGAGGTAAGATGATTTGTTTTTAGAGTCGCATTGCTTGGCTGTGATTTCTTTTCTTATATGTCGGCACATCGGTTATAACTGTGTTATTTTTCGTATCAGTCTTTATCACAGGTAAACAAGGGCTTGGTTTGTTATTGTCTCCACAACAGCTCTATACGTTGGTCTATAGAGAACGTGTCGTTCTGAGGGAAAGAACTGCAAAGGGCCTCTCGACTATTGTTTCGTTTGGGTTTCTAAACGAAGAAAACAAACCCGTCTTCTAGAACGCTACTGCACGAGAAAGCATTTCCAAAAGGCAAAAGAGTCTAGAAAAAGTCTGTTTTGGGAAACAGAAGAAGCTATATACTATAGGTAAGATTTAAAGTTACAGTACCAATTTGTCGTTGATGTGCGATTAACTCTGATATTAACACGTGATATTAATAACAGCCACGAAGTAAGTGAAAACTGTTTCTCAACCACGTACATACAAATAAAAACAGATACAAACAAAAACAGATGTTTAACTGCATCCGACTGCATCGTAACCCGTATAATTTAAGTCAATTACCAGATCATTACATATAGATAGATAGATAGAAACTTTATTTAAAGAGGGTGACACTTAATATAGTACAAAGTACTAACCAACTTGTGGCCCTCAAAAAAATATAACAAAAAGTACAAGAATGTATCTATAACTATATACAGTATCTATATATCTGAATATGTACAATTAAAGGTATAAAGTATAATCAATATCTATAATACATGCATGAAGTACAGTAAACACCCACGTGTAAGAACCTAGATTTGGCAAAATAGGTTCTTATATTTTGGGGTAATTACTGACAATTTAGGCAAAATAGGTTCTTAATAGGTTCTTAAAATTTCTTTTAAGGGAAATGCTATTGTTATATGACCAGATATATAAACCACTTTGTTATAGAGAGATTATACTGTATATATGTAATTTCTGTAATGATATTTTTATGGAAGGGCCAAATATATAGCAAATTTATATTTTATAGTCCCACATTTTGGCTACAGCACTGTTTCATTATTCAGAGTGACTCTTCATATAAGAACCTTGTGGCTTTGGTTGGCTAAACAGGTTCTTATATTTTGGGGTATTAAAATCCAAAATTTCTGCCTACAGGTTTTTAAATCACTAGGTTCTTACACGCGGGTGTTTACCATATATACGTACACTACGTAAATTTAAAATCAATAAAAGACGTGAATTGCTTAAAATTCGTTCTGGTGCTTACGAAAACAACTGTACAATGAATGCTTCAAGATATTAATGGAGCTAGATGAACGCAGACGTAATGGCAGTTTGTTCCAAAGGCTAATAGCGGTGATTGAGAAAGTTCTTCCTGCTTCTGTAACCCTATTGTATATTTCGGTGTTGTTAAACTTAAAAATGAGCACTGCGCGTGTTTCTCGAATGTTGTTGGTTATTTAAATTTAACAGTTTGTTTAAATACTCCGGAGTAGCATTAATAGTACTGACGTTTGTAGATTAATAAACATTTTCTAATATCCGACTCTACATAAAAAGGTAACCAACTAAGTCTATTGAATAGATCTACTGAGGAATGGCATGGTTGAGCGTTAAAGCCTGGTTCTCACTTGTCGTAAGAATCGGGCATTTTTCCAGTCCCCGATCGTCTGGGATTGTTACGACAGGTGTGAACTTGGTTGAAGTAACGTCCCCGACAGTCGCCGATCTGATCGGCGGCATCGCAAGAATTGGAATCATTTCTATTTGGAAAATGCATCCCAGACGGTCGCCGACGATCGGGGATTCTTACGACTAGTTACGACATGTGTGAACACTGAAACCACTCGTCTGGGACAATCGGCGATGATTCTCGATAATACAAGATGGCGTCCAGCGAAAGCTACCTGAAATCTCTAGCAGGAAAGTTCAGAAACGGTGAAGACACCGCGTTTATGGAAATTGTAAAATAATTCCCTTGTCTGTATAATAGGAGTAGCGAACAATTCAAGGATAAAAACTTAAAATTGAATTCATGGAAGAAGATCGCTACTTTGCATACCACCGAAGGCAGTCATGAAACAGAAGTTCTTTATACTTGCAAGCAAAGATATGAGAGTATTCGCACTGCCTTTTCTCGTTATTTAAAAAATGCAAACTGCCTTCGGGTTCAGGGAGTGTCGTTGTCCGTGTAAAATCATCCGTCTGTTTAAGACCGCCATCTTTAAAGTTTAAACTTTGGCACGAATTACGACAAGTCACGACAAGTGTGAACCTGGCTCTGTAAGAATCGCCGACGATCGGGGATAGACTGTCTCCGATTGTTACGACAAGTGAGAACTAGGCTTAAGGATAACTCTAGCGCAGCGTTTCTGAAGTTTGAATATTTTTACGATATTGTTCTTACTATAATACATACATGATGATTGTATAACACTTAATAAATTACCCGACTGCTTTTAAAAAGATGCATCTGAAAAAGGTGCTCACAAACAGTAAATAGACTCGCATGATTCTTCTATCCACAAGCCATGAGAGCCTCTGAAACCACGGTGTATAAACACGTCCATGTAATGCAATGTAAGGTTTCAAATACACAGTTCAAATTCGTGTCCTTCTATAACTAAACAGAAACAAATTCGCCAAATAAGCATGTGTGTATGTGCATGTGGTAATTCATTCGCATCAAATATGTCTAATATCTAGCTGTCATACCAATGCTTTTGTGCTACCCGAAAATAACGGCCTCTCGAAAGTAACGGCTACCCGAAAGTATAGCGGCCCCAATGGGCGCTAATCCCGAAAGTAACGGGGGGGGCGCCACTTTGGGAACTATACACTTCCATGGGAACCCTAAGAATCAACATTTTGATTTAAACTTTTCTTTTCTTCCCATCTAGAGTAAAGTGCCAACATGAAAGTTCTGCATTACTCTTTCTTAACGCTGCTGTGCTTATGTGTGGAATCAAGCATGAGCTCGTTGATACGACAACCAGGAAACTTCACCATAGCCGGGTTTCTACCAGTTCACAACAGCGCATCGGCTGACCCCAAGAAATGCTCCAACCAACTGGATTTCAAGAAAGTTGTCGAAACCGCAGCCTTGGTGTACGCGGTCACAAACGTAAACGCAGACCCAGGCCTCCTGGATGGATTAACCCTGGGGTATGACGTTGCTGGTACCTGTAAGAAAAATATAGACAGTTTGCTGACCGTTGTCAATGACGTATTCAAGAGACATGAAAACGCGAAACCACCGGTCGCACTTTTCCTCGATTTTCCACAACCTCTTACCCAATTCATAGCGTATAAACACCAGGATATACCATTATTCAGCCTGGGTGATGTTTCCAGCCAAAAAAGAGAGAACGTCTTCTACCTTGAGCCAGGTCAACCGCGATTACCGAACGCACTTCTGAAGTTAATCGAACAATTTAACTGGACCGTACTCGATGTCCTTGTAGAAAACCGCGCTCAGTACGAGTTATTTAAAGATTCGATATCAAGCGCAAACATTTGCGAAAATAACGTCTTTTACGCTAAACCCAACAACAGCGCCACTGATATTCTTAACGGTAAAGAAACCAAGCTGCCTCTTTTGGTTTTCTCGGATACGTTCCAGATTCTTGAAAAGATACCGAGTTTTTACCGCGAAATCGTCTTTGTCGGTGATTTTCTAGATATTGGTAAAAATCAGAGTGGCGATATTCCTAAAATTATCGCTTTGCAACGAAAACGCGCGAAGCTTAATGAATTCCAAAAAATTCTTTCGGAATCTGCTAAGAATAATGAAACATGGCTTGGTAGACTTCTGAGAAATTCCTCTCAATTTCTGGACTGCAGTGGTTCAAGTAAAGAGTGTATGTCAGGAATTCTAGATAGTCTTCTCGGTGAACTTTGGGAAGGCGGGAAAGTTATCGATGCCGTTTATGTTGTGGCCAACGCCTTGACGAAAACTCAGTCTGGGACGCTATCCGTCGAAGGTGTGTCGAAGGTTTCCGAGTTTACCAGCCCGACAGGGAACACCGTCCGTTTTACGACCGACAACGATCTCTTAAATGTTGATTACGAGGTGTATAATCTCGCCAAGACACCGGCAGTTATAGTTGGTCATATCAAAACGTTTCCCAAAAAGAGTAATACTGTTGCTGAACTTTCTTTAGACGCACTCAAATGGACCAACAACGAACCCAAATATCTCAACTCGAGTTGTTTAACAACCTGCCCCAAGGGACTCACCCCAGTTCCCTCGAAAGGAAGGCTCTCGAAATGTTGTGTCACGTGTCGGGAGGAAAACGCGACCGAGTGTGGAAAAGGGCGAAGGTTGAGCAAGGACGGTACGCAATGCATTACGGTTAGGTTAGATTACTTGCGTTGGCGGCATCCATTGAGTATAGTCATAATGATTTTGGTAGCAATCATGTTTTGTGTTTTGGTCTCCTTTGTGAATCTATATGTCAAAAAGGCGGACACGCCGACAATTTCGACCTCAAAGCTCGCCACAATACCGCTTTTATTGTCGCTCTTTATAACCCTCATCCTCCCTCTCCTTCCCATCCTTAAGCCAAGCCCGTCTGCTTGTAATGCTTACACTTTTGGCTTCATCCACGGCTTAGGTATCCCACTGTGCATCCTAATCTCCCGCGCTTATTCCCACTACAAACGTTTCCGTACGGAAGAAGGCGCCTTGAAGAAGAAAGTCTGTCATGGCGACCCACAAAATATCATCGCTGTCGTGTTGATTTTTATTCAACTCATCCTCTCCATAGTCTTCTTGGTCGTTTCCCCGGCGCATGTGATCTACAGTGAAACCGCTGAACCCGATGTGGACTACATCGAGTGTTCAATGTTCTCCCGAGGCGAGTTTCTTTTCCCTTTCTTTTATACTGTCCTCTTAACCATTGTTTTCTCGGTCAAAAACTTCGGAGCTGTCACCCAAGAGGATGATATCTATGAGTCGCACTTTGCCGCTCTTTCTATCTTTGGTTATTATTTTCTGTCGCTCTCTACTATGATTGTTGTCTACGGTGTTCAGGGCAAAGTGAAAATTATGTTGGTGTGTGTCATTGCTTTCCTTTACTTCTTCAATTATCTGATCTTTATTTTCTTCCCCAAGATCTACGTGATTGTTTTTAAGCGTGACCCGTCGAAGTTTAGTCCTTTTCCTTTGCCAATGCCGTGTGATGTTGAGTTCTTGATTGTAGTCGACCAAGACGACCGCCCCTAACTTAAGCTATATATCTTACATCTTACCATAACACCGCTGCTAAACTTTAAGCGCGCGCGTGGGCTCAGTACTCGCAGCTCAAAAAGAGCGGGAAACTTTAAAGTGAAAAGGTGGTAAGCTGCTGAGAATAGTTTTGATAACGTAACACTGATGTTTCGAGCGGAGTCCTTTATCTCCCACATTTTACTCCGATGAAGGGCTCCGCTTGAAACGTCTTCTAACTAGAACGAAAATTTGTCCTGAATTTTGGATTTGATAATTACAATTGACCGTACCGAAAAAGATGGCGACTTGTACACTTGTACATTTACCTTTGCGTGCAGTAAATCTTGTTTCTTGCAGAATTATTGGAAGATAGGGTTTTAAAACGATCAACTTTGGTAGGAATGAAGTTCTTGCTTACTTGATCCATCTAAGCGCGATAAACAATGTTTAGTTGTTATTTCAGCTGATTTGAGGTCTCAATGCATTGTGGTTAAATGTACCGCCGCCATGTTTTTCGTCGCCGTCAATTACCCAGCCTGCTTTTACTATACCCAGTCTGCTTGTTGCGGCGGCTGTAAACGGGACATTTTCTAAGGACCTGTTTATATGGAGGCGAGTTACCCGGTTTGCCGGGATAAACTTTACGTTCTGTTTATATGGAGGCAAGTTACCCGGTCAGCCGAGTTATCGGTTTGCCGGGATAAACTTTACGTTCTGTTTATATGGAGGCAAGTTACCCGGTCAGCCGAGTTACCCGGTTTGCCGGGATAAACTTTACGTTCTGTTTATATGGAAGCGAGTTACCTGGCAAGTTGTAATATTTGAGATGATTAGCATCAACAAAAGTGACATAAACAACGAATATAGAAAATTTATCCCCCTATGCCGAGTTACCCGGGGAAAAGTGTTTATATGGGGAAATGTTTATCCCGCTTTGCCGAGATCCCGGCTGCCAGTGCCGAGTTCTCACCAGGCCAAGTTTACTCGTCTGTCTCATATAAACACTGCGGTGGGAAAAACAGTGTTTGTTCTACCGACCGGGACCCGAATAACTCGGCTAACCGGGTAACTCGCCTCCATATAAACAGGCCCTAAGTGTTTACTTTTACTGAATCCGGCGCATGTGCAAACGTTTGGCAGTGGTGTTCCGTACCAACGATTTGTTTGGTAGGGAGGTTATTTTTTGTCCAGGGGTCTATATATAATCCGCACATGTTATACAAATTGGCATGCATGAAAGAAAATGCCAATTTTCTCCCACTATACTATAGCATAGTTTGAGTTGTAAAAGAATATACTTTTAAAAGTGAACTACCTAGTTATCTAGTTTATTTTATTTTTTTATGAGAAATGTATACTCCATCAATATATCTTTTTTAAAACAAGTTGAAGTGATATATGTTAGTCATTTTTTCAAGTTGGTAAAATTTTCTCGTTTGTTCTTGCTGTACAAGCTGTCGTAAGTTAAACCATAGTTAATAGAAAATAGACATGGTTTGGAAACCCGGCAAACTTCAAAGCGGTTAACAATCAAGCTGTGATTCATGTTGAAAGGTACATGAAGGTGCCAAATCCTTTGTTTTAGGTTTATTAATATTTAAACAGTACGGTTGAGTGATTGAACCCAAACGTTGCTATTGGATGATTGCTTCATTATACAGAAAACACAATATGTTCAGTAACCGTGAAAGTGCAAAAATTTCCATAAACCTGAACAAAAACATAAAACAATGACTTTTGTTGAGCTTCCAAACCACTCAGAGAAAAATTCTGAGCTCCAGACGGGACTCGAACCCACAACCTTCCGAATGCCATCCGGACGCTCTCACCATAACATTGAGCCACTGGAACTCCGCATATGGTAGGCTGAGGTTGTTTTCGATATTTATACCTGGGAACTACTCAAACTGTTCGTGTGTCACAAGAACCTGTTGCGCTACAAATCGTATCTCTGATGTCCCATTGTGTCCCAAAAACTCTGAGCTTCAAACGGGACCCGAACCCACAACCTTCCGAATGCCAGCCGGACATTGATCATTGTGAATGTGGTGATCAAGCTATATTTTCTATATTTTTAACACTGGGCGCGCCGAATTAATGTCCAATATAACCCAGGTGCATTATGTAGTGGGCCGACCCCAACACAATTGACCTTTTCACCAATAGTGGTACCATCTTGAATTCGCAATGCATTGTGGTCTATCCAGGGTAACACGCTTAATTAAAAAGGTCAGTTGCGTAGTGTAATTTTTTCTTTGTAAACACTTTCGTGGCAACAATGTCTAAATATTATCGTTGTATAAGGATAGATTCATGATAAATGTATCCTTATACGTCCAAGCATTATTACTTTTACTAATATTACAACGTTCATATTTAGACATTGTTGCAATGTTGCCACGAAAGTATTTATAACGATAAAGTTACAGCATTGTGTCTCCCTCCACACTAAGCAATCACCTTTTTGACTCACGGATACTCCGTAGGAGTATTGGGAGTATATGCTATCACTCTACTTTTGCATATAATCCTCCAGCCTGCTTTGCGCTCTCTGTTCTAAAACCAGATAAACCGGTTTAGTCCGCCTGCGGTATCTACTTCTATCTACTAGGTGAGTTTGTTGATTTCTTTTCATGTGTTTTTGCCGTTTAATAGCATATTACTAGCTCCATCAGTGTATTGATGTTTACTGTTTCTGCAGTTTGACCGTTTCTGCAGTTTAACCGTTTGTTTCATGATGAACTCGTAGTTCACTTGTTGTTTCACCGTTTCTGCGGTTTACACGAGTCTGTTGTCGATCATTCGTTCTATTGCAAACATTTGTTCATGCTTCATTTCATTACCACACATTGGTACTTCTGTAGATAATTGTTTAACAGCATCTAAAATGAAGAATGTTGGTGTATGGGGAACTGATATTGAAATATTAACTGCAGCTTCTTTATATTTTGCACAGACATTTATGTATATACAAAATTTGGTAATAATGACAAGTGGGCAAAATTTTCCAGAACTATGTTAAATGAGCCATTACTCATGCATTGATAACCATACGATTTACATTCAGAATAGTAATAACGTGCATTTTGATGTAGTGCAAGA
Source organism: Paragorgia papillata (assembly GCA_035771165.1). NCBI lineage: Eukaryota > Metazoa > Cnidaria > Anthozoa > Scleralcyonacea > Coralliidae > Paragorgia > Paragorgia papillata. Next base: position 1,706,667 of record JAWNZC010000140.1, read on the forward strand.
TGTTTCCCAAGAGCTCATTCCAAACATAACCTCTAAAACAAAACCTGTACACAGTTTCACAAGTAAACTTTCCATAGTAAAAGCAAAAAGAGACTTTCCTATGTCAACATTGGAAACTAGGCTCCTTTTGAAAAATCTGAAGCCTCTTGATGTTGGTGGCAATGGTGATTGCTTTTTTAAAGCCGTTTCTCACCAATTATATCACAATCCTAATTATCATCTAAATGTAAGGAAAGCAGGTGTTGATTATATTTGAATATAATCAACACCTGTTCATCCAGAACAGTTTATTGACTGTTACTGATAAGTCTTGGGCAAACTATATTAAGGATAAGCTAATCTGGCCACCCCAGCCTGAAACTTGCCACCACGCCATTGTATATGTATATATACATATATATGTATGTATGTATGTCAGCTCAAGGCACTTGGTGTGATGCTCTTATGGTACAGGCAGTTGCTGATGCTTTGAATTGTATAATTACTATTACTCAGTCAGTTGTCAATTTCAATGAGACAACTGTTGTTCATCCTCAATATCATAAAAAAATACCCAAAATTATACGCATCTAGGTCATTTGAATGAATTTCATTATGTCTCAACTGTAAGTGTATTGGGCAAAAAAAACACTCACGGTTCGAACTACACTATTTCTTTACATTGTCAAACAAATGCGTTTTCTAGTGGTTTTAGCTGTGCTTGCAGTGCTTGCATATCCGTGAGTCGTCTCATTGAGACCTTTGATTAACTGAGCTTGTTACCCTGGATAGACCACAGTGCATTGCGAATTCAAGATTCCTAACCCTAACACTAAAAAAGCAAATATCCATTCAAATGGCCGTAAAAAGGACAGAGTCGGACTGGCCCTATGTGCCAATGGCACATGCGCCCCCTTAGGATGCCGTCACTGCGCCCCTTTCCCGTTGTATAATATTATATTTGATATGTAGTGCAATTCTTATTTCAAAACCCGATTTGGATTTATAGTCGTTTTACGTTTGGTATAGTACAGTATGGTACAGCTAATAGTATATTACGATTAAATAATATTTTAGTACGCTTCACGCAGCTGACAGCCTGACATGAAGTAGTCACTTAATTAATGGTTGACATCTCCTCATGATGTATGCCTTGCATGTTATGGTGTATTCCTATATAAAATGAGTATATTTGAATATTTTGTTTGGTATTTTATATCCTTCAAAACTCTTTCAAACCCCCCTCAAAATGCAGGAAATGCAATTTCAGAGACTCAAAAATTCAAAATTTTCCGGGGGAAAACTCTGAAAGAAACCCTGACGGCGCCCGTCTCCCTAATGGCACCGCCCCTAATACTGAAAAAAGATGGAGAAATTTTTTGTTTTCTACCCGAGTATATCAGCCAAATCGTGGTAAATGGCAATGTTAAAAGCTCTTAGAACGTTCCAACATTGTCATTCACCGTAGTAAAAGCAATATTAATGATTTTATCACCATCATTTTATTATATTAAAGGGTATTTGCAATAAAAATTAAGTTTTGTTTAATTTGAAAGAACTCGTGAAATTGTAATAGAAGATCTTTTATAACTTTTTCGTATCTTTCTTCGTTTTCAAGATATCCCAGTTTGTTTAATATGTAAATGAGATGGGCTCTGACGTCATGCATGAGCAGGGTACCGTATTTTCACACAAAGCCTGAACATCAGTTATGAAATGTTCAGTGTCACAAGGCGGTTTTTTGTGCACAGATTCAAGTGATTTCGTTAGATTTTGCTACGTGTGAAAATACTGTACCCTGCTCCTGACGTCAGAGACCATCTCATTTACTGACATATTAAACAAACTGGAATATCTTGAAAACGAAGAAAGATACGAAAAAATTGTTAAGGATCTTCTATTACAATTTTATGAGTTCTTTCAAATTAGACAAACTTAATTTTTGTTGCCAATGTCCTTTAATAGCTCCGTACAAAACGTCTTTGTCAAAACTGAACATGTCAAATTTTACGGTAACGATCTTCCAATGATACAGCGAAGGCACGCAGCCTAGAGCCAGAGCGACGCTAGGAATGGCGAAAGGAACTGGGAACGTCATTAAAGCACGAGTGTTTTTGTTCAATATGCACTACCTTTGCTCCATGCGAGTTGAGTTGTTTGGTTTGGATTAGACGCGGAAATCTTAAGACATATCTGTGTCTTTCCTCTACCCGAGGAATCATGATCACTCAGTAAATGCGTAATTTGAGGGCTTTCCACCGCGTAACGTTACGCCATTGATTGACCATAGCAAACGCGTTTTTCAAAGCAATTAGGAATCCCCTGAATAGCAAAGTCACCGAATCTAACCGATCAGCGTTATAACGATTGTACTTATTGTCCTGCGAAGAAAAACAAAACAAACATCAATTGTACAAATTAAAGGTCATTACAACGTTCATTTCGCATCAGATTGACAAGAATGTGGCCGTGAACCACCCAGCTGCTTTTTGCCCATAGGATGAATTATTCACCCTATTATTCATCCTTGAAATTGTTGCATAGTCATGGCGTTTAAAGTAACCACAAAAATACACAAACTGTTTTCGGTTCCACGGTTAATGACATTATAACGTTTGAATCCCACCACAACTAGCCGTATTAACCCCCTGTAGTGCGGACTGCCTGCCTTAAATTTTCCGAGCTGTTATAAAAAGCTAATACGTGTTGTGTGTGTTTAATCATCTGGACTTGTAACTGATCTCGGTAATCTTCTAAATATATATCTGTAAGCGTTCGTGTTTTTATTAAGCAACGCTTGACGAAAATCCGGTGAACAGATAATATGTGTGGGATGTTTTAGCTAATATAAAGGAAGCAGAAGGCTTTATATGATTGAATACAGGTATGTCTGTCATTTGAATTCCCGAGGGCCGCGTAGGTAACTCTTCAAAAACCTTACCGACACACAAAATGGCGAATGCTGTTCCGCTGTGTTCCCTTGTTTTTTCCTCCCAGAAAACTCCCACTAACCTATCAGCTACTTCGAAGAGTATAAGCAATCTTTGGCCTCTGAAAACGGAAGTTTATGTATCTAAACATTGTAAGCCTATGGCATATGTCGTTATTGTGTCACCCCTCCCATACGTGCACTCCTCAATGTTCTAATCAAATATTAAATAGCCCTAAAACGCGTTTGGTGTAGATGTCACGATAACACTTTACCGATATGAAAGCGAATGTGTTTAATGGAGAAAGCGTTGGTGATAAGGCGTGTGAGTGAAACTGAAAGATAGAACGTGTTTCTTGCATATACTAGGAGCTGTTATAATCTGTGTTCTCTATAAAGGTTTTCCACAGGTATGTTTTGAGTAATTGTTCTGAGAAATGAGACCAGTTTATAGACTGAACTGTTCCTACGACTAAAGCTGTAACATAACAGCTGTAAAATGCAACAAGCATCAACAAACTGTCTGTGACGTCGTATGCCGAGCCCAAACTCAGTAGACATTTGAATGGGCTAACAAGCTTAGGAACGAACTGCCAACCGCTGTATAGGCTTTTGCGAAGATGCAAGCAGAAAGCATGCAGGCCTGCAAGAGAACGCCCGATCCATAGGTTGGATATATAAAGAGAAATATTGGCATGTTTTGCTTTTTATAGTGGCGGCTTATCAAATTTGTGACTGTGCTGTCCTTGAAACACATCTTGAGATACTAGAAGATGTTGACATACTTCAGTAACTGGATCTCAAGGGCACCGTTTATTTCACATACTCGTGCCGCTATAAACCCAACGAATCTCCTATTGAAACAAACTAACTATGTGCTTAATATATAAGATGTATATATATATATACACACTGTTTTATTCATTTAATTTCATTTTGCCTTTGATGGTGGTCGTATTTCAATCGTATTTTCTTTTGGTCTTTATTAAATAAGAGTTTCTTCATCGTAAACTGCTGTGCAGGCGTCTGTAACTGTCAAAACTGTTCAATTTTTAGCGACAGTTGTTCTTTGATTATGTATAGGTCGCCGGTTCGGCCGGTCAACAACAGCGTTTTTCCAGCAGGTGGCGCTCAAGTTATTTTCACAACATGCATTTATACACGTCTATTAATCACGCACGAATTACACGGTCTTTTTATTACGATAATAGAATATATATATGAATGAACATGAGTATACAGTTAAGCTCTCGTACTCGGGGATGTGGAAACTAGAGGGCTGGAAAACGTCTAGCTGGTCGTTATGAGAGCTGGTCGCTTACAAGAATGGTCGCAAGGAGATCTTTAACTGTATGTACAACTCATTTCCTTCCTGTCAACTGGCCTTTAATATTTCCCACATGTCACTAGCGCTGTCAATAGTTTGAAATCTAGAACTTCCTTATGTATATGCCACATCATTAAGTGCGGTTTGCGGCCGGTCTGACGACAACTGTAATATAATTTTTCGGTTTTCTGGTGTAAGCACGTTCCGATGTACATAACATACGTGTTTTTTAACAGATGGCTCTTTGCAACGTTTGGGGTTTGTACTGTTCTTATCATTGAATGCAGTATACTGTAATTATGATTATGGAAATTAGCGATAAAGTGTTGAAATGTCTGCATGATTAATATTGCAATGATGGCAGCGAGAAAGCTATTAGTTTTCACGCTTAGCTTCTTTTAATTACCAATCAGGTTTCGTCACAGAAGTGTTTTCAAATTATATCAAATAGAATAGAATCAAGATTTTTAATATATTGACATATTGGACATCAAAAAAGAGATGTTGAGAATATAGAATTCTATATGAATTAAAAAGCATGCCGCGGACCAGATAACAACGAACCGCTATCGCAAGGAGATGCTGTCCAGTCTGTCTGGCACGAGGTTCAATAAGGACGGTGGAGTGGAGTGTCTGGTATAGTGGAGTTGGAGTGTAGTGTCTGGTACAGTGGAGTGGGGTTGGAGTGTAGTGTAGTGTAGTGTAGTGTAGTGTAATGCTGAAGCCCTTCATGATGCTCAACAACGAAAAATCAATAAATATGAAGGGCTGAAGCAATTTTTCATTGGTCAAGGCAAGCAATGTGAGGTATTTGGTTTCGTCGTTGGTGCTCTCGGCTCCTGGCATCCTCCAAATGAAAATGTTTTACGACACCTTGGAATGTCCAAAAGATACCGTTCCTTGTTCAGAAAACTTTGTTGCACGGACGCAATTCAAGGCTCGACAAACATTTACCGGGAACATCTTGGCATCACAGAAGATGTCTTAGAAGTAGAAGTTGATCCTGAGTAAACTGTTCGTATATTGACTCGTATTAATATTGTTATGTTAGAACTTTACTTTTGAACTTCTTTAAACATATTAACCCTTTAAATTTTATTACCAATTTTCTTTAAGAATTTACTTATTTCATGTATATAATTATCTATATTTGTATGACCATTAATGGCACTTATTGTTATCTCGAAGGACTTAATCAAGACCCATCACCTGTAAATTTTAATTTGTAATAAAAAATCAATAGTGTAGTGTAGTGTAGTGTAGTGTAGTGTAGTGTAGTGTAGTGTAGTGTAGTGTAGTGTAGTGTAGTGTAGTGTAGTGTAGTGTAGTGTAGTGTAGTGTAGTGTAGTGTAGTGTAGTGTAGTGTAGTGTAGTGTAGTGTAGTGTAGTGTAGTGTAGTGTAGTGTAGTGTAGTGTAGTGTAGTGTAGTGTAGTGAAGGGCTGAAGCAATTTTTCATTGGGCAAGGAAAGCAATGCGATGTCTTTGGTTTTGTGGTTGGTGCTCTTGGCTCTTGGCATCCGGCAAATGAAAATGTCTTACGGCACCTTGGAATGTCGAAAAGATATCGTTCCTTGTTCAGGAAACTTTGTTGTACGGACGCAATTCAAGGCTCAACAAACATTTACCGTGAATACCTTGGCTTAACTGAGGACAACTTGGAAGTAGAAGTTGATCCTGAATAAACTGTTTATATTGACTTTCATTAATTTCGTTATATTAGAAACTTTAATTTTATTTTGAACTTCTCTAAACCTATTAATTTATTGTATAAAGTACTTCATGTATATATAATTATCTATATTGTATGACCATTAATGGCACTTATTGTTATCTCGAAGGACTTAATCAAGACCCATCACCTGTAAATTTTAAATTGTAATAAAAATCAATAGTGTAGTGTGTGCAGTGCAGTGCAGTGCAGTGCAGTGCAGTGCAGTGCAGTGCAGTGCAGTGCAGTGCAGTGCAGTGCAGTGCAGTGCAGTGCAGTGCAGTGCAGTGCAGTGCAGTGCAGTGCAGTGTAGTGTAGTGTAGTGTGGTGTGGTGTGGTGTGGAGTTGGAGTGGAGTGGAGCGTGGTGTGGTGCAGTGTAGTGTACACGTAGTGTAGTGTGGAGTGAAGTGACGTACAGGAGTCTCAAAAGTTAGCTAGGCATGTAGTGCGTGGGCTTTCTCACACCTTGAAACGGTCCATCTATTTTGTGCCACACGACCCTGGAGCGTCTGCTCCCTTGTCCCTTCCATGGTGTCCTTTCATACTTTCTTTCCACGCTACTCAAATCGGTGTTCAGAAGGTTTTGGGAGTCAGGATTTTTATAGTTTCTAAGTGATCCTCTCATTTTTTTCTTTTCAAGGCACGTGGTTAATTGATACGGAGACTACTCGAGGCTTTCTGTGCCCTTTTCCAACTAAGACAACGAGAAAACGTTTCAAAATACGCCCGAGATATGATCAAACCCGAGCTTATCGTCATTACAGTTCTTTGGAACTCCGTCTTTTTAGTCCACGGCAGTTTTTACCTACAACAGCCCGGCGAGTTCATCGTCGGACAAGTGCTTTCATTGCACAAGAGTTCTGACACGTCCAAGTGCGTCGAACTTGACCTACAGAAGATAATCGAAGTCGAGGCCTTGGTCTACTCCGTGAACAAGATAAACAGTGAAAACAAAGACTTCCGTATCGGCTACGACATTGTTGACGCATGCTCAGTATCGAAATCCGAACCACAAGCGCAACTAGATTTCGCGACGAAGACCTGGTTTGAAAACGAGAAAAACATCTCCCGTGTTCCGGTCGCCGTAATAACGGACTTATCCCACAGAAGTGATTTCTTTTTCGTGGCGAATAAAGTACGGTTATTCACCGACCAAAGCCCGAACGGCCTTCCGTTAATAAGCGTCAAACACCGAGAGCACGTTTGGGGGAATACGTACTCCATGGACCCCGACCAGAGAACGCCTCATCGAGCAATTGCTGAGTTAGCAAAATACTTCCAGTGGAATATCTTAGACGCGCTTATCTATAACGAGTACCACCAATTCCAAAATTTTAAAAAGACAAGCCCTATCAAAGATAAGAATATTTGTCTTCTCAAGGAGTTGTTTGTGTCGGGAATAAACATGGACGATTTCTCGCCTTTTTGTAACCATTCCAGGGCTTCGGTGACCGTCCTGTTTTCGGCGGAGTCCGAGCTCCCTCGGTTGATGTCGGAACTCGATCGTTGTAATTTGTCCGGTCGGAATTTTATGCTTGGTTCCGAGTTGGTTGGTACTCAGGATCTCTGGGCAGACAGCATGAGGGGACTTCTTGGGATTCGAAGGGACTCCGGTGACTTAAAGGATTTTGAGGAGCATCTTGGGACATCGAATCTTCTGGAAGCAGCGATTATGAACTCGAACTATACTGGCCAAAAACAAGATCTTATAAAGGATTTAAGCTGGCGCGCAGCTTCCATAATCGATGCGGTTTACACCGTTTTAAATGCTCGCAAGTCCGGCTCAAACCGGTTACCCGAAACAGGTTTAACAGGGATTCGCGCAACCAGTCCAACCGGTCGTATTGTCTCTTTCGACTCTAATGAAAACCTCAACGAAGTAAAATACGAAGTCCTGAATTTCCAGAAAAGGAACTCTGACGTCAAAGGTCGGAAAGTCGGAGAAATTGAGATCTCAAAGAAAGTCAAACTGTCTATCCAGAAAGCCGAAATTGTGTGGAGGAGTCCAACGCAACCACGATCGAGATGTTCAGCGGATTGCCCACCGGGAACGCGTAAAAAGGCCTGGGACGATTCCTCGAGAAAGTGCTGCTGGGATTGTTTGCGCTGTGAGTCTGGGACGGTATCCTCGTTTACCAATTCCACGCGGTGTTTCAAATGCCCGATCGGGTCAAAACCCACTGTGGACCAGACCAAGTGTCAACCTCCCTACTTCGATTACTTAAAGTGGCACGAACCGTTTAGTCTTGTGATGATCTTCCTACTGGCTTTTACCATCTGCTTCCTGGTATATACCGTGAACCTTTACGTGAAAAAGGCCCACACACCCGTCTTCACAAGATCCAAGTGTGCCTCTCTACCTCTCCTGTTATCCCTTTTTATCACCTTTATCCTCCCTATCCTGCTCCTGATGAAACCGACCGAGATCTCGTGCGGTGCCTACAACGCCTTCTTTCTGTTTTCGCTTGGAATACCGCTGACCTTTCTGATATCCCGAAGCCACGTGCTCTACAAGTACTGCTACAACGAAGAAGGCCAACTGCAACGTAAATGGTTCCGTTTCAACCCCCAGACTGTCCTTAGTATCATTCTGATTATCCTTCAAGTTATCCTGTTGATTATTCATCTGAATATCGCCCCAGTGAAAGTGCTGGTTTTCAGTACAAGCGAACCTAGTGTGGAATACATTGAGTGTTCTTCCCACTCCCGCCCCGAGTTCCTTCCCTTGGTTTTCTTCATTATCCTGCTTGTTATGGTCTTCAATATCCTTCACATGAACGAGGTCTCTACGCCGGATAACTTCAATGAAGTCAAGTTTGTTTCATTGGCCGTCTACTTCATGTACATGATCATATTTGTGTATTTCGTCGCGGTTTTTGGTATCATTGGCAAGAAAAAGATAGTGACAATGTGCGCAATGTCTTTCCTTCTCGGCCTCAACTTCTTCGTGACCATCTTCCTGCCGAAAATCTACGTTATCCTTTTCCGGCCGGAGGATAACCTCCCGGGTGCGCGTCCTCTCCTTGAAGACGGTGATGAAAACGGTAACTCTGCGCGCATGGGCAAACGAGACTGCGCAGACTCTCCTCTGCTTGGCCAGCAGTCTGGGCAATACGAGCGCACGGAGGTTTAAAGACTTGGAGAGGTCTTTTCAAATAATGTTGGCATTTTTTTGAGCGTTTTAGTGGGGTAAAATAATTAAGAACAGAGCTAGCTTTTTAGCACGTTTGTTTTTTTGGGTAAGTTAAGCATGGAGAGAGACACGAGAAACTCAAAAACATGGCCAGAAATTGCACAGCGCACGCGTCCCGCTAGGAACTAGAGCGAGTGAGATAATGCGCGTCAAAGTAAACCCATGATCATTCGTCAGGAATTGCGGTGTTGCCGTGAGTTAGCAGCACCTCATGTCAGCGCTATCTGTGCGTTCGTTCGTGCGTTCGTTCGTTCGTTCGTTCGTTCGTTCGTTCGTTCGTTCGTTCGTTCGTTCGTTCGTTCGTTCGTTCGTTCGTTCGTTTATGCGGAATCAAGAAAGTAGCGATGAGGGACCCCATCAACCTATGGGCACATACCTACATGAGGACGAGGAGGAGAGATAGAGGATGCTGTATACGTCAGTCGCGCATCATCTTACTCGCCCCAGTTTTTCTAGTAGGTTCAGTTCTCTGGAAATTGCGCTACACCACTGCTTGTGGGCTAATTAACTATACGTGTCCTCGCTTGCTGGACTGTAATTATGTCTGCTTCTCAACGTACAAAGGCCACACTATTAACGAGTGAAAACAGGGGTTGTGCACGAAATGTTTTTATAAACGTTTTCAAGTATGTAATAAAGTTTACAGTTGTTTTAATTTATGGTTTGCGCATGACATTATGGCGGCCATGTTGGCAGAACCTACACAAAAGAACCCCAGCGGTTGTATCTGGCATCTATTTTCTTTCTAGATCTTGTTTTTCTTCTCCTCGTCCTTTTTCTTCTCTTATTCTTTTTCATTCTTTTTCTCATTTTTTTTATCTTTCTTCTTTTATTCGACCTCCTTTTTCTCTGTCTCGTGTTCTCCTCTTTTTTTCTCCTCTTTCTTTTTTTTTTCCATCTTTTTTCTTCTCTTCCTTTTCCTCCTCCTCGTCCTCGTCCTTTTCCTTTTTCCCTTCCTTTTCCCCTCTTTCTGTTTCTTCTCCTCTCTCTTTCTTTTCCTCTCTCTTCTGCTCCTTCTCATCCTCTTTCTTTTTTTATACTCCTTGTTTATTTCCTTCTTTATTTCCCCTCTCGTCTTTCTCCTCTTCTTCGATCCTACTCTTTCTTCCTTTTGTAGATCCGTACAACTAATTTCAATGTTCTCAGGATTTTGGGTGAAGGAAAATTCGAGTGTAGAATATATACATTATAAGACCAGACCGGGACTAGTTGCGAAAAATGCAACTACACAGGCCTTCCGGCAGGAATTAAACCCACGACCTTGCGATTCTGAGAACATGCATGATATGCAGTCGAGTGAAATACCCAATATTACTTATAATATACCCAATTCTCTCCTGACATTACCACCTTAATATATATACAGAACTCGCGATCAAGCTCTCGGCAACGCCCTCCGTGGCTCAGTGGTCAGAGCATTGCACTAGAATCGCAAGGTCGTGGGTTCAATTCCTGCCGGAAGGCCTGTGTAGTTGCATTTTTCGCAACTGGTCCCGGTTTGGTCTTATAATGTATATATTCTACACTCGAATTTTCCTTCACCCAAAATCCTGAGAACATGCATGATCTGTAGTCGAGTGAAATGCCCAATATTACTTATAATATACCCAATTCTCTCCTCGCATTACCACCTTAATATACAGTGCTGAAAAAGTTACATAATTTTTGTAACTAGTTACAGTTACATCGTTAGAAAAGTAACTAGTTACCGATAAAAGTTACAATGAAAAGAAAGTAACTAGTTACAGTAACAAAGTTACATTCCTTTGTCCGTGTTACTAGAATCAACAAAGAAATTACTGGTTTTTAGATGCCAGTACCATACTACCATAATTATGTTTTTACAGCTAAATGCCTAAATATAGTTGTCACTAAGCAGAAATAGTCAAATGTGTACCTAATGTACCTTTATTATTATATCAAAACCATTTTTATCAAGAAAGAATGACATCCTCAACTGAATATCAGTAACTATACTAGTCACATTTTTTAACCAAATATTGTAACTAGTTATAGTTCTTTAAAAAAGTAACTAGTTATAGTTACTTCTTCAAAAAGTAACTAGTTATAGTTACAGTTACTTCTTCAGAAAAAGTAACTAGTTTCAGTTACAGTTACTTAAAAATGTAACTAGTTACTTGTAACGAAGTTACTCACAGCACTGTTAATATATATACAGAACTCGCGATCAAGCTCTCGGCAACGCCCTCCGTGGCTCAGTGGTCAGAGCATTGCACTAGAATATATATATATATATATATGTAGTCCAGTGAAATGCCCAATACTACCCACAATTTCAATGTTGTCTGAACTCAAACCATACTGTACGCACTTCTGTACACACACAAAACGCGTTAAACGCCTGTCCCTGCACAATTTCTGTGTCTGTTCACACTATACCGGATATTGTGAACGACATTTAGTTCCGCTATATCCCACAAGATAAAGTACTTCAACATTGATTTACAGCTGCTTGGTATTGCGGGCTCGTACCCTTGTTGCAAGTGTCTCGTCTGTGCATGTCCTGACAGTCTAGCATGTGTTTTGTTGTAAATTGGTTATAATTTTTAAACAATCGTTATTTCTGGTGGTTTACCTAACATTTTTAACAAAGAACTATGTCTAGAAGACGTTTTGAAGACCGAGAACGTGATGATGGTAAGCTTTGTGACATTTATATTTTGCTAAAAACTGAGTTTGTTCCAGTGTTTTAACTGTATAAATAAGCTACATTGGCCAGCTTCTGGCTGTTTATTGGACCAATATACTGTTATTTCTTATCTATTGCTAGTCAAATAGTGTTTGCAATAAAATAGCATAAAATTGAGCCGGAACACCAAAAATATTGTCTGTTACCTTTTGGCACATCAAACAAAGAACAGTCTGATCATTTAGAACATTAGAACAATACTGGGAACAGCAGAACAGCAGCTTGACTATTTTTTTAAAATGTAAAGCAAATAAAGGAAACCCAGGGATGTTTGCTATACTGTACGAAATATCCAGTAAAATCGTATACTGTACCAAGTACCATATTTTCTGGGTGATAACTTGCGGGTTATCTCTTTCCGTATTTTCTGGGTGATAACCCGCGGGTTATCTCTTAATTTTGCTAGGAAACATAATTAGTGCGGGTAATAGGGTGGTGTGGGTAATCTGTTGAATTCTTAAGACAACGCCATCACGAAGACAGGAGACCAAGGATTCTACTTTCATCTTTCAACTACTGGTACTGTACTTTTTTAACATCTTGTGGTCCCAAACCAAGGGAGCACGCCAGACTGACCTGTATTTCTTCTTCTTTGTTCAGCATTCCTTCATTTATATTCAGCCATTTTGAATAATGCGGTATATTCATTAGCGTATCACAGGCGCGGCTAGTTGGCCTGGTTATTTCATTTTAGGCACACGCTCGGGTTTCCTTCAGCCCCGTAGCCCGCGCCTGTGATACGCTAATGATACATACTCTGCATTATTCAAAATGGCTGAATATAAATGAAGGAATGCCGAACAAAGAAGAAATACAAGTCAGTCTGGTGTGCTGCCTTGCCCAAACCTATTATTAGCAGCTGCGGGTTATCCGATGGTGCGGGTAATACGCTGATTTATTTTTCCAAAAGTGACATTTTTGTTGCTGTGCGGGTTATACGCCGTGCGGGTTATCACCCAGAAAATACGGTAATTGCATGTGCTAGGAAACATAATTAGTGTGGGTAATAGGGTGGTGCAGGTAATCTGGTAAGACTGGAGACCAAGGATTCTACTTTCATCTTTCAACTACTGGTACTGTAATTTTTTGTAATTTTTTGGTCGCAAACCAAGGGAGCATGCCAGACTGACCTGTATTTCTTCTTCTTTGTTTGGCATTCCTTCATTTATATTCAGCCGTTTTGAATAATGCGGTCTATTCATTAGCGTATCGCAGGTGCGGGCTACGGCCTGGTTATTTCATTTTCGGAACGCACTCGGGTTTCCTTCGGCCCCGTAGCCCGCGCCTGTGATATGCTAATAATATATACTGCATTATTAAAAATGGGTAAATATAAATGAAGGAACACCGAACAAAGAAGAAATACAAGTCAGTCTGGCGTGCTCCCTTGCCCAAACCTATTATTATCAGCTGCGGGTTATCCGATGGTGCGGGTAATATGCTGATTTATTTTTCCAAAAGTGAAAAAATAATACGCTGTGCGGGTTATCGCCCAGAAAATACGGTATTGGTGCTGTTAACACTTTGAGGCCTCAGACCTGACTCCAGGCTGTGCTGAATAAAATCGGCTGGTGTTAGCCAGAATAAAATAATAAAGACTTGTCTTCAAAGTGTTAACCAGTTTTTGAGTTTAATGTTTAGTGTATAAAGTTATAATTTATGAGATCTGCAAAACAATAAAAAACCCCAAAATATACCTCACTTATTTGAGACATGTTGTATTATAGCTTCTTCCACAGGCAACTTAAGGCCTTTGTACATAGTACGATATTGTCGTATACTGTACGATACGATACTTAATGATTGTCATCATGATGTATGTGATTCACTACCAGACTTGTATAAATTATGTTTTTCAACATTTACCGTTGAATTAATTATGTATAAGAATTATATCACAAACAGAAAAAGCATGTTGTATTATTGTATCATGTAAAATGGCCTTTACAAGAGAGGTATAGTAAGGTGACTACTGTAGTGAGTAGGCATGGACTATGTGATTCCCACCTGATCACAGAAACTCCAGATACATGTGGAATCGGCTAGTCTTGTTCTGACATTATGTGAGTTCTGCAGACATTTGATAAGTGCATTTTTTTTGTCTACCCACTCTCTTGAATCCTCATAGTAAGACACCACAAATCTTGATTTCTCAAGTGGGACTTGAACTACCAACCTTCTGATTGCTTGTGAGATGCTCTGATTGGAAGACTGCCCTGATTATACTGACCAATGACAACTGCAAGGCTAAGGCAGTGTGATATCTTTACAGTACAGTAGAACTTGAGTTTTACAACCCCCCTTTCAGAGCTTTCAATGAATAAAATACACCAGCGCGATGGATCGCGCTCGCCAGAGCAGATTTCACAACTGGGCAGCGCGATTTGGTTTTTCTTGAAAAACAGCGCCGGTTTATGTTGATGACTTCCTGTTACATTTCCTGGGTCAATTTTAACAGTCTATTATCATAAAAATGAACTTCAAACCAATGTTTTAAGTGTCATTTGTGGTTTTCATCTGCACAACTAGCATAAAGTTTGAGATTTTGTAGTGTTTATCCCGATATTGCCACGCCGGAACATGCAGCGGATGTCCCCGTGAGCAAACGAACGCTATTTTGCATTTTCGCCGATTTCGGCTTGTCTTTTAATAATACGAATATCAATTAAACAATATGCAGCAAGACAATACAGTACATCACTGGAGAGTGCAGTTAGCCTGCCACTGGAAACAAACTAAAAATATTTAATATCTAAACCCGTTAATTTAATAAAACCAAGAACAATTTATCTCCCTGTGATGCCATAATTCGTAAATATGCGTGCATAAAGTTGTTCAAAACCACGCCGCCGGTTTATTGATTTGTTTTTATAAACTAGACTGTATACTCCTGCACAAAGTAAACAAGAGATATTCCATTATTTTCATATTATATACAACTGAGCATTTATTTACTCCATTTCTAGGCAGTGGAAGATAATCTGCGAGCGCATTTTATGATAAATTACTTATCTGCCAGCGCGATCAATCGCGCTGGCAGAACGAACTTGGGAGCGTGTGGGCGAGCGCGAGCGCGATCGCGCTCGCTTCATTGAAAGCACTGCCTTTTTACGACCAACCTTGCTGTTTACAACCAATTTTTCTGGCATGGATGATTTGTAATTGAAATGTACATGCAATGAGTCACCACCTGCCTAACATGACCAGCAACCACTTTTTAGTGTCCCCATTGGCGGCGGAAGATGTTTTATATTGGAGGGGCTAATTCACAAAGAAAATCGTGGGACAGGGGCGTGGCATTCTGACCTTCCGGCAAAATTTCAGAGAGTTAAAAAAATTAGGTGAAATTTTAGACCTTTGATTTTATTAATAATTAAATGTATAACATAGAATAAAATGTCATTAACATATTAAGCGATAATTAAACTTAAAAGCATTATTCTAGTTCCAGAGTGAGTAATTAACACTGTTAAGGTATATCCGCACAATATGAATATGTCCCATAAATATAGAAACATTTTTACGCCTACCAGACCTTTCAATAACATTTTATCTTTCGCTGAATACTGTTGGCAGTGCAACTTGCAAGATTAGCAAATTAAATTTGACGCACTTCTTGTATTGCAACAAGCGTTCTTAGTTTAACTTTTCTAAATGATTCCTTTTAATTTCACGTTTCGCAGTACGTTCTTTACAGGTGCAAACCGTTCGATTTTTAACATTAGACCTAAAAATATTGGGGGGGGGCTTAGCCCCCTCGTCAGAAATATTGGGGGGGCTATAGCCCCCCTAGCCCCCCCCTTCCGCCGCCCTTGAGTGTCCCAAACAAGATATTTACTTGTTATGAGCAACCATCTTCAAACAGTTAACGTGCCTATGTTGTCCTCAGGGACTTTACATATTTATACTAATTGGAACATTCTGAAAAGATTTGTAATATATTTTCTCAGGCAAAAATTTCATCTTCATGGATTTTTTTGCCGTTAAAGTTGATGGAAGTGACATTGAAAGAGGAATTTGTCTATATGAAAACCACTTTACAGATTCCTCTTTTGACGTCACTTCCATCAACTTTAACGGCAAAAAAATCCATGAAGATGAAATTTTAGGAAAAGAAGATATACATGTATTACAAATCTTCGCAGAAGGTTCTAAATATCCTAAATAATAAAATCCCCAACCATGATATAGGCATTTTAATGTACATTAAAGAAATGCTCATTTTTCCATAGTAAACAAACGTGAATTTGCCACCCCATGCGAAAACTGTGCAATTTGCCGTTTTTTTTGCAACTGCATTTTAGTCTTGTTTTGCTTCTATTTTGAGCATTATTTGATGAAAATCTTTGAATTTCTGTTGTCAGAGTTAAATACTTTTTTAGTTGATGTTATAAATCAGCATTTTCTTAACCTTTGAACAATGTTTGCCAAAACCTATGACATCACAATTACTACCTGCAATCGACCACCACCTGTCATTTACAACCACTTTTACCTGGTAACAGGGGTGGTTGTAACAGGTTCCACAGACTGTAGTACGTCATCTATACGTCATTCATTACAGACTCCACATTTCAACTACTGTTCTGAAACCTGGCACTTCTGCAGTAAAACCTCGGCTGAAAAATTAGAGAGAGTAAACAAGCGTGCTCTTCGTTTTGTCTTCAATGACAAATCCACCCCGTACGAAGAACTACTTAGCAAACTGGGGTTAACTACTTTAAGGCATCAAAGAGTTATGAAAATCCTTTGCTCTGTGTATAAGTTAATTAATAATATACTGATTCACCAGAGAGCTTAAAGGATTTATTAGAACTAAGACAAAGCGTATATGCATTGAGAGGGAAAGATATTTTGAGACTCCAGAAGGTCAATACCACCACGTACGGGCTAAAGTCATGGAGGTATCAAGCAGCCAAGTTATGGAATGCCCTTCCAGACACAATAAGATCTGCAGAGAGCTATAACGTTTTTAAGAATAGTATAAAAAAACATTGACATTGAGCAAATTTTACAATTACCATAATTACTAATAGTATAAACCAACATTTTATTGAAATTTACTTTTCTGAAATTATCAGGGAGGAACAAAAAAAGACGTAAAGTAGATCCCGGTGACATTGAGAATAAACTGGAATCTCTTATAACAAAAGTGGGAGAAAAGGTAAGAGGTTCCTCGTAGGTCTTGCTTAATTTATAATGTAAGCCAGGATATTTACAGTCAACTAGGTGTTCTCTTGTGAGCTACAGCTAGTACATTGCAATATTCCCATGCAACATTGCAATGTTAATTATTTGACAAGTTGCCATGAGTAATTTGCAAATGTTTCAGGAATATTTATTTCTGAAATTCAACATTTCTTTACTTAAACTACCATTTGCATTGCAGAAAATACTATCTACTCACCAACAGTAATATTTTAAATGTGGTTAAAATTATTTAGGCAAAGTTAACTGCAGATGTAGTTAGCCAGCAGTCTTCTCCTTCATAGTTCTTGGGGAGTCCCAAGTGCTTAAGGCGTTGAAGGGCTTGCACGAGTGTCACCTACGCTTGCTCCTAGGCATATCGCTACAGCATTGGCACATTGCTGCTTGTTGGTTGCTCTTGCTTGCTAGTTGCTAGCATTGCTTTAAATTAAACGTTATTATTGCTATACAGCTTTGCAGCTGTGGATTGCTTGCTTGTTTCACCCGTACCCAACCCTCCCCCTTTTACAGGTGAGTAACCAGTTATATAGACATGTGCTATATACTTATTATAATTCCACTGAGTTTTCAGTGTGACAGGTGCCAGGAGGTCTGCCTTGGCAGAGTTGTCATGGTGACCTCTTACTGCTTCCAATCTTATCCAGAACCCAGGATTGCTCAATTGCTTGCTAATTGCTTAGCTCGATTGCTATGGCTAGCTTGCTTACTAGCCTTTGTCCAGGATTGCTCAATTGTTTGTTCATTGCTTAGCTCGATTGCTATGGCTAGCTTGCTTACCAGCATTCGCTGTTTGCTACCTACAGCACCTACCTCCAATGTCAATGAATATCTAGCAGTTAAACATAAATTTGTATTTATACTCAAAAGAAAGATGAACCTTTAAAGGAATCTGCTTAGGAATCTCCACGAGATGTTTGCAAGTTTCTCAAGCCAAATTGACAGTCAACATTGCAAATATATGTTGTGGTGCAATATTGCAAAGTAGCATGCAAGAGAACATCTGGTTTGACTAACTGAGGCATTTTTAACTGGTTATTAGATCACTATGATTTTGTTATTTTCATGAATATACTTATAGTTATTATATACTTTTTTTAATATTAACTCATTCCTGTCCGAGGGCTTCCCCAGAGGTGAATAAAATCATCTGGTGTTAGGCATGTTAGGAAAAGTTAGGGAGATACAGTAGTTTATAACTCATGATATTCCTGTCCAAGGGCTCCCCCAGAGGTGAATAAAATCATCCAGCCGCATTAGGGACCGGTCATTATTTATGGATATACCAGGTAGGGTAAAATTGTCCCCGGGTCATGAAAATTTTTGCCGTCATTTGTACGAGCTATGACTTTTTTTAGTTCGGAAGTGACGGGTCATGAAAATTTGTTTGGAGGCTAATGTAATTCATGCGCCCAAAGTAGGCAAAAGTATATAATATGCACAACATGAGCCCAACAAGCCCCCCACAAAGTCTTTGTAGCATAAACTGGGACGATAAAAAATACAAAACCATATAAATGTTATTTTTATATATAACTATCTCTGTTAACAACGATGATTTCAAGCTCAGATTGTCTCGCCAATTTGGAAACGCACCAGTCGACTTTCAAAACAACAGCCACAACAGTGCTATCAATGCCCACACGCGCGCAACTCAGGGTTCAAATGAAATATTCAAAAGTGAATAGCGAATTTTGCCCAGAGTTGTCTTTGCGGTACAGACAGGTTTAATTAGCATATAATTGATAAATGTTGGTCAGGATGCGCTTCCAAATGATTTTATGTCAGTGAAAAACGATACACTATGTACTAAGACGCAAGACGTTACGCTATGTTCTAAGACATTACGCTATGTTCTAAGACATTACGCTATGTTCTAAGACATTACGCTGTGTTCTAAGACATTACGCTGTGTTCTAAGACATTACGCTATGTTCTAAGACATTACGCTGTGTTCTAAGATGTTACGCTATGTTCTAAAGCGTTACGCTATGTTCTAAGACATTAAAACACATCGTAACGTCCTAGAACATAGCGTAACGTCTTAGAACATAGCGTAACATCTTACACTCAGCGTAACATCTTAGAACATAGCCTAACGTCTTAAAAGATAGCGTAGCATCTTACAACGCAGCTTAACGCTTTAACCTAAGGTTGTACACTACCACCTGGCAACTTTTGTGTTATTCAATGTAATTACAAGACTTGTGTAATACTGTTTTGCCTTTGAATAGCGATTTTTTGGTCAGTTGAATAGCGAAATGCTGAAAGTGAATATCGATTCGCGATTCGCTACCCCCTTAATTCGAGCCTTGCCCGCAACTTCGTTCTGCGAGTTGCTTTCAATTGACCACTTCACCCTGAAACACGTGTAGTGTAATACGACACCAAAATCAAAAAATGCGGACAAGAAGTCGTTCGGTCAACAGAGGCTAAATAGGAAGGTGAACATTTTATTTCGATTTTTATCGAATAACTCGCGCTTATGCCCATTCTAAGTGGAAAGTATCGCGCAAGAATTTTTCTGTAACAAGTGTGAACCTGTAGAAGCTCCTTATCAGCAAAGGATGGTGAGTTATGAGGAGAAATTCCGAGCGATGAGCGGCAAGTCGCTTCAAAATTTAATATCTTCAAAGCGCTGCGTGGCGCCTCACTGGATCCAAGGTTTCTTAAGGACGAATTAACTATTGATTTTTGTTTCAGTGACTTGAAAGGATAGAAATACCTTAATCATTCGGTGCATTCCGTTTTCTTTATATTCTGCGTAATTAGAAAATACAAAAGGCAAGTAGAGCATTACTAGTAAAGCTGATTAAAGCATGCAGTAGAGCTTTAACAAGATTATCGCATCAGGTAAAAAATCTTAATCATTATTTATTCTTAATCATTATTTGCGCAAAATATTTTAATATTCGATATCAACAAGAAACCGTATATAGACAGGTTTACATTCAGAACTTACCGTTTGTTAAAACTTTGCTCGTTGTATAGCTAAGCAATATGGGATTCAACATCGAAACAACAAGCTCATTGTTTGTTTACACTCTTTACGTTTCTCTCTGACGAAGGGCCTTCGCTCGAAACGTTAGACTCCTATACGTTCTCTGTTTCGGCAGTATATCTAACCTTACTATATTTCGATTGTTGTTTCTACACTGCCTACGCAGCACGCTACTTTTATTACACAATATGGGATTCATCCGGTCCGATACATGCAGTTGGCCCTTTCTCTTCGATAAAACGCTATCTTTCATGAGCAATGGAACCATCACCGCGATGACTTGTTTTTATCCCTTTCGTTCATCGCTCGGGGTCTTTCTTTAGCGTTGAAAACCGAACAAAAAATACATCGTCTCCGTTCTTGTTTCTTTCCCACGCGGGCTGGAGAACGAGAATCGTTTCTGTATGCTCCCTAAGCGCAGTGTTTGTTCGCGAAAAAAGCAGCGTATAAAGGCCAAACTGGCTCCTAACGACCTAAATATAACACTACCACGACTCCTACATGTAAACACTTGCGACGGAGGACTTTTTGCACTAAAATGTTTACACGTAATGGGCATACTCTCTAAAGTATCTATTAACTGAGGCGCCACGTAGCGCTTTTGAAGATATTAAATTTCGAAGCGAGTTGCCGCACATCGCTCGGAATTTCTCCTCATAACTCACCATCCTTTGCTCGTAAGGAGCTTCTATAGGTTCATACGTGTTATAGAAAATTTCTTGCAGGATACTTTCCACTTAAAATGGGCATAAGCGCGAGTTTTCGATAAAAATCGAAATAAAATGTTCACCTTGCTATTTAGCCTCTGTTGCCGAACGACTTGTTGTCCGCATTTTTTGATTTTGGTGTCATATTACACTACACGTGTTTCAGGGTGAAGTGGTCAATTCTAGGATAGCCATTAGATTTAAGCGCGTTGGTTACGTAGTTAAGCTCTTGTATTTTTCCTTCTTCGGTGTTTGGCAATGTCATTGTCCTGTGTTTCTTCTCGTGATGAGAACTGAAATCTAAGTATTTTACGTATTTTACAACAACAATTTCCATCACCGAAATACAGGGTCCCGGTCGAACAACAAACTGATGTTGTATACAGAATACCATGCAAAGAGTGCTCTTGGAATTATATTGGGGAAACGGGACGTTCGTTTGAAACAAGAAAGAAAGAACACATCAGAAATGTTAAGAACTTTACACAAGGATCCAACATCGCAAATCATTCATGGAAACACAATCACGCATTAGATTTTGAAAACGGCCGCATAATTGATAAAGGGAATTACCGCATCAGAAAGTCACTTGAGTCCTGGCATACCGCTATTACCGATAACGCAGATAACGCCAAACCATTGCCGGGACAATATTCTATTCTTACCAACAAACAACGCCGCAAATAATTTATGTGTCCCACACGTAGATACTGAATACATTAATTAGTTGTCATCTTCTATTTTTGTCCTTAATTATTCACAGCTTCATGTATATATATATATATATATGTAGTCACACTTTCTTTTCCATTTATCTTCTTCCGTTGAAGGCCACAGACTGGTGGCCGAAAGCTCGAAATAGAATATTTTTTATCAGAGAACGCTGTTTCCTTATTCAATTATGCCTTTACCTGATCGCGCTTCATCCATATTTTTACAATTGTATTTTGTTTAAAAACGTTGGCAGGAAGCAGATTATCCTGCATGCGAACGCTGGTGGGCGTTTCATTGGTTTCTTATATCTACGGTGCGTTAATACATATTATGTATTAGATTTGAAATTTTGTTTTGAATGAAAGTTTGCAAGATTCGATGCTCTTCTCGTATCTGCAACATTTTGTAAATATTTGGAAAGGATCTACAAATGCGTTTATAGTTTATAAATTGTTATTGTTTCAATGAAGACATTGATTGACATTTTTGCAGTTTTGCGATATTAATTAAAATAAAGTTTTGCTGTGGAACCGCTATACGTCAAAAGGCTGGGCCATGAAAATTTTTGCGTTTGTTTGGACGGCTTCAAACTTTTTACTTCCGCATGAGCGGGGGTCACGAAATTTTTTTAAACTTTATTTACAAGTTTTCCGACCCGGTGTACACCATAAATGATGACCAGTCCCTTAGACAGAATAAAATACCAAACACCAATGACAATTTGAACAGGAAAGATCGAGTTAGAGAGATAGTTTATAACCATAGGCCCGCGCCAACAAATGCCACAAAAGGTCCTCGGGCGAGTTCCTTTTGCCCTTATAAATCCGCCATTTTGTGGCGACAATTTTTTGACTGACGAGAGATAGGAGCCCGCATTCTAGATGTATTATTTCTATGTTTATAACTCATTCCTGTCTGAGGGCTTCCCCAGAGGTGAATAAAATCGTTTTGTGTTAGCCAGAATAAAATACTAAAGACCGATTCGGACAGGAAAGAGTTAATTTTATTTATTATATAAAATAGAGTGTTTTATTGATTTTTCCGCCACTAATAAAAGTGATAATCTCACATGTGCGATTATTTATGATAATGTGACGATTATCGCTGAATCAGCATTATAGTTTAATGCAATTTTTGCAAGGCAATAGGACAATTTTTTTATATAATAAACAGAACAATACATGGATGCTTGGAAATATGAAATTTATTTCTCGTGTTGAACAGGATATGTCACTCGTTCGCTTCGCTCACTCGTGAGATATCCTGGTCAACACTCGAAATAAATTTCATATTTCCACACATCCATGTATTATTCTCTATTTAATATTGCATTATGTCATACAAACTTTCAAAGATTAAATATTGATATTTTGTTTATGCAGACCACGTCATCATTAGAGAATAACCTCAAAGGCTTGGCAAATGTTTTAGAAGCAGACTTACCTAATTATAAAGATAGGATTTTGAAAATAATATGTACATGGTAAGAAAGCATTAATTTATTGTACATACAGTAAAAAATGTATATGTACAGTATACATTATACTACAGTATAGTCACTTAGTCAGTATATATACTGTGGGCCATGGCAAAATGAAAGTGTCGTCAACTCCAAGAGTAGGCTCAATTTTCAGCCATATCTCGGCCCCTGGTACTTACCTCCCCCGAAAGAGACGCTGGACGTGTGAGTCACAGAAGGTGTCTGTGACGTTTTGTCGTTTTGCATAAATTACTTTTACGCCATATCAAAAACCTTTATAGAAGCTGACTGAAATATAAGTGACTGTAGGCTAAATGACGAAAATATATTGGTCATTAACCTGCTTGTTGTTAAAGCTTGCTGTTGTAGATCTTTTAGACCATCAATATATAACATTTCTAAAATGCAATCGCATGCCTCACTCATCAGCACTCTATTGATCGCCATTTCAAACTTACCACTGGGTAATTCGTGCAATATTCTTAATCATCCTAATAATATATTCCTGCTGAAATCAGGCCTGTTTGTGATTGGTGCAAACCAACAATGGCCTACACACGTAAAAACGCGCAAGCTGTTACATGCCTGCAAGCAAGTTGTTACAAGGCTGTTCAACAGGCTGTCACCGTCATGTGTTCGCACTGGCTGGCCCAGTCTGTTAACATGTCTGTAACAGGTTGTTGACAACTTGTAACAAGGCTGATGACTCCAACAGACTGATGACAAGTTGTTCCAACAACCTGTTGCCGCTCTGCACTTAACAAGTTGTTAACAGGTTGATGCTAACAAAGTTGTAGCAGCTTCTTGAATGAACAGCATTGTTACAACCTGTTAACAGCCTTGCTACAAGCTTGTTGCGAACACATCCTGTTGACAAGCTGTGAGATTTTTACGTGTGTAGCTCACAAGTCCAGCCGCGATGTCCGGGGAGGTAAGTTTCACCAACAAAATAATGTACATGTACCAGCAAAATCTTGGTGGTTTACAACTTTTTTGCTTTGTTACATTCTAAACATTTTCTTTATCAAGAGCAACCTTATTTTTTCTTTTAGTGCTTGTAATCTCCCAGATAAAATTACTGTGTACAGTACACTTGTGGGATTGTTAAATGTCAAGAATTACACCTGTGGAGAAGATGTATGTATTATGTTTTATCTTTACTGTATACTGTACTGGTAATTTAACCCAGTGTTACTGTCTGAACCAGCAATTCCATTTTTACAAATCGAAATATAGTAAGGTTTGAGTACTGTTGAAATTATTGAACGTAGTTTCTAACATTTTGAGCGAAGGCCCTTAAAGGTAAAGGTCTTTAATTAGAATACATCAAACGTGTATCTTTACAATCAAATTACTCCTAAGGATTTTTCAATGTGGCCGTGTCGAGGCATATCAAAGGCGCTTTAAGCAGCCGCCATTCGACACAGTTCAGACCACGGATCCCAGCTAAGCCCTAGGTGTTGATTTTACGGAGGGATAAAAACCGGAGAACCCGGCGAAAAACCCTCGAAGCACAGGAGAGATCAACTAAACTCTACTCACATGAGTCCCAAGCTCGAGAACGGGGTTGTTCCCAGACGGTCACCCATCCAACTACTAACCCCGTCTAACCGGGCTTAACTATTGGTGAGAGGCAGCGCCCTAACAGCACACGTCATCCGTGCTCCCCTCAGAGAGAAACGTAAAGAGTGTAAACAAACAATGAGCTTATACAAAAAAGATAATCATGTGACCAGAAATTATCCAATAACAGGCCTATCACTGAGAGGTGTGCGATCGCACGCACATGCCTTGGCACACGCGTGAAGATACAGGAGGCGTGTGTTTGGTCACATGCCTAAAAGATCATAAATTCAGGATTTTTTATTCAGAATCAGTGGTGTATCTGTTTACTCTTGTCGGGTTGTTTGCACTGTAGTCGCATCCGTTGGTTCATACAATGCGTAAATGAGCTCCGTCATGCATGAGAAGAAAACAGCGCAAAGAAATTGAATTTACAAATCAGTAGCCGTCGCGCGTTCACGTATGGTAGCGCCGACGAAAAATGCGAAACCGGAATAATCTCAAAACAATAACTACTGTAACAGTAGATCGTGCGAAATGAATGGTGCATGCTAGTGATTTTTTAAATCACTTTATTCAGCTTGGTGTCCAGACTATTGTTTCTCTAAAAAAAGAACTAAAACTGTTCTCCGTTGTTGAAAATTACCGATGATGACGACGATCTGAGCGGCAACGACCAGAGCAGCGCTGATCTCAGCAACAACCTGCGGACGATGTTGATGTTGGTGATCCTGTTAGCAATGATTTGATTACAGCGAGCTAAACTAGCTATCAGACCATGTAAAAAAGTGTGGTACTGCGTACTGTAGGTAGTGTTTGTTATGAAAAATCAAAACGCAGTGAAATAATTTCGTTTAATGATTTTGGAAGTTCACCACCTTTTACAGCGTTTTGATCTGTCATGTATTTTGGTCAGACAACCGAAAACGATTCATTGTTTTCTAAAAAATCAGTCCAAATAAAACTACATGTATTAACCATTAAATTATGTTTTGCAAACTATTTATTGTGTTGTGAAAGCATTGCACGCCATCGCACGTCTTGTGTTTTTTCTCAGTGATACTGTAGGCCTGCCAATAAGATAAAAATAACACTAAAGCCCCGCACAGGTTCTTAATAGGTTCTTAAAATTTCTTTAAGGGAAATGCTATTGTTATATGACCAGATATATAAACCACTTTGTTATAGAGAGATTATACTGTATGTATATGTAATTTCTGTAATGATATTTTTATGGAAGGGCCAAATATATAGCAAATTTATATTTTATAGTCCCACATTTTGGCTACAGCACTGTTTCATTATTCAGAGTGACTCTTCATATAAGAACCTTGTGGCTTTGGTTAGCTAAACAGGTTCTTATATTTTGGGGTATTATTATAGTGCTGTGCGCCGGAGCGCCGGAGGCCGGAGCTCTGCCGGAGCTCCGGCGTTTTTTGGTCAGCCGGAGCCGGAGCCGGAGTTCTCCCAGCTCCGGCTGGAAATTCAGAATGACAAGAAATGTGACAATTTCGAAGATGCTTTGGTTACAAATAATGGCAACATAGAATTTGTTGAATGCGCATATCATCTGAAGTGTCAAACCATTTCGGCTATCACAAACGATAAAATTGCAATAAGTTATTATGTCTGTGATCTATCTTGTCACAGGAAAAGTTGTTATGTCCGTAATACAATCGCAAGCGTCATGCTTTGATACGCTGCATTTGTCATGCGCTGCGTCACTACACATGTCTGTTCATAGTCTGTTGTATTCATGTGCTGTCGAAGTAACGAAATATCCATTTATATTAGCTTTATGTTTACTTTTTGGTATCGCCACAAAAACGAATGGCCTGCTTTGACGCGTCTAGCTCTCTCATATCTTTCTTGTCCACCGTCCTCTGTTACTTCTGAACGAGTCTTCTCGTTGACGGGGAATATCGTCTCAAAGAAGCGTTGCGCACTCCTTCCAGGCAACATTGGTCGCTTAGCGTTCATTAAATTTAATTATAAAAAGTTTTAAAAATTAAAAATCTTTGGCAATTTATACTTTGTATTTTATTATTTGTAGTAGTGTAACTTTATTCGGTTCTATAAAGTTTTTATCATTCCTGACATTGCTAGTTGTCGCATTGCGTTTGCTTGAGTCGCTTGACAGTTTCGCGGCTTTCACCAGGAAAAGACCCTGGGGACAAAGTTGAGCAGAATAATATCCAGTTGGACTTTATCCCCAGTTGTGACCCAACTTACCAAAGAAGCCGGAGGCCGGAGCCGGAGCCGGATATTTGAGCTGTAAAGCAGCCGGAGCCGGAGCTGAAAAACCGGAGTTTGCACAGCACTAGGTATTAAAATCCAAAATTTCTGCCTACAGGTTCTTAAATCACTAGGTTCTTACACGCGGGTGTTTACTGTATATACGTACACTACGTAAATTTAAAATCAATAAAAGACGTGAATTGCTTAAAATTCGTTCTGGTGCTTACGAAAACAACTGTACAATGAATGCTTAAAGATGTTAATGGAGCTAGATGAACGCTGACGTACTGTAATGGCAGTTTGTTCCAAAGGCCAATAGCGGTGATTGAGAAAGTTGTAACCCTATTGTATTTCGGTGTTGTTAAACTTAAAAATTAGCATTGCGCGTGTTTCTCGAATGTTAAATACTCCGGAGTAGCATTAATAGTACTAACGTTTGTAGATTAATAAACATTTTCTAATATATCCGACTCTACATAAAAAGGTAACCAACCAAGTCTATTGAATAGATCTACTGAGGAATGGCATGGTTGAGCGTTAAGCCCCGCACAGACGACCAAGTTTTCCTTGACAAGTTTTTCCTTGACAAGTTTTATTTGTTCGTGTGCACGACACAAATTGACAAGTTTTTCCTTGACAAGGAGCCTTCTTCAAAAGCTGGTCATGCCAGGTTTTGAACAAGGAAATTTGTTCGTGTGTACTGTGTATAATCGTCAAGGAAAACTTGACAACTCATCTCCGAAGCTTATTACGCGATCATTACTGTCAAGGAAAACTTGTCCAACCGTACACACGAGCAATTATAACTTGTCAAGGAAAATTGTTTGAAAAAAAACGTGTTCATCGTACACACGAGCAAGGCAAGAAAAACTTTGTCGTCTGTGCGGGGCTTAACAAATTAATAATGAGATCTATGCAAAAAAATAGCCAACCAGAGCAAAATAATTGTTTTTTTTAAAAACATTGATCAATAGACACACAGTACACACAGTGTAGTAACTTATCAAATCTGTTTTCAATTGTGACAGTTCCTTGATCTGATGGTGGATAATCTGAAAGATGTTTTGAAAGATGGTTCATTTGAACGAGCTCAACTAATGGTACAGTATGTTTTATATGTACAGTACAGTATTTGAAAATTGTCGGCTTGGGTAGCTTAGTTATTAGAGTGTTGACCTTCATAAATAAGTAAAGTCTCTTTTTTTCTAATTATTGGTGTTCAATATAACTGTATTTATGATTTGCTTGGTTTTTAAAATTGTTTATCTTTCTCATGAATGTAGATTAGATTTCTTGCTGATCTGGTGAACACAAAAGTGATTGTACCATCATCATTGATGAATCTTTTTGAGAATTTTATGGCTGTGACCATGGAAGATGATGTTATGCAAGTGAGTGGTTTGATGTTAACCCATTCCTGCCTTAGCCAGTGACTCCTAAAGATGAGTGATCCTGGACCCCTGGTGGTGGGGGTGGTGATGGTGGTGATGGTGGTCCTAATAGTGATGGTGGTGATGATATTGGTGGTTCATGTGGTGATGATGGTGGTGGTGACGATGGTGATGATGATGACAGTGATGGTGACAACAATGGTGGTGACAAGGTCATTTGTGATGATAATTGTGTTGATGAGGTTGTGATGGTGGTAATAGTGAAAACGGTGGTGTCAATGATGACAATGACGATGGTAATGTTGATGATGGTGACAATGTTGGTAATGGTGATGGTGGTGATGATCATGATGGTAGTGGTGACCACGATGATGATGGTGGTGACCATGATGACAGTGGTGACCACAACAATAGTGAGTGACCATGACAATGGTGGTGTAGATTACAACAGTGGTGACAATGACAATGGTGGTGGTGATGATGGTGATGATGACAACATTGGTGACGATGACAACGGTGATGATGATGATGATGGTGATGATGATGATGATGATGTAATGTTATGATGACAATGACAATGATGGAGATGATGATGACATTGATGATGACAACTGTGATCATGATGAAGACAACAACAACAACAACAACAACAACAACAACAACAACAACAACAACAACAACAACAATGACAAAAACAACAACGACAATATTATCTAGTATGAACTACAGTGTGAAATAGAAAATAAAAAGGATACATGTGCTTTATGCTGTATAAAGTTGTCTACTAGTACAGATGGTTTTGCTGGTATCAATTACAAAACGTGATTTTTTAGGTGCGTTCTGACTGGTATGTCCATACTGTCTTGCTATCTCTTCCTTGGGTAAGTTTTGTGCTTTTCCTACTTTTCCTTATTACTGTTGATGTACTCAATATTTATTGAAATTTTTATCCCAGGCAGGAAAAGAACTGTGGGATAAAAGATCTGCAGATTGTGAAAGACTTTTTAACACAATTGAAAACTATTTAAGGTACAGTACATGGTCATTTTTTGTTAATTTGTTTGTTTAATATTCATTCGTTTGTTTGTTTGTTTGTTTGTTTGTTTGTTTGTTTGTTTGTTGGTTTGTTGATTTATTTTCATATTTGTTTAATGTTAATTTATTTAGTAAACGACAAAAGACTCACATGAATGGTTTAAGAGTTTGGTCATCAGACCACCAACATCCACAAGAAGAGGTAAAAATTTTAGATGTTAACCAGAAGCAACATGTATGGTGAATACTATTGCACATAAACTCATAGTTTTTTAAACAACAATTATTATATTGCATGTAGATATTTCTCTACAATGAATAGAACGAATGAAGATCGTTGTGCGTGCAAAATTTAAATTAAAAATAATTCGCAAGAATCCCCACGTATCAACTCAATGAACAGCGCGCGCAAAATCAGTTAAGCTCAGACCACGCTGACAAGACTTTGATAAGCGCTGAGATAATCCCCATATATTATAGTGAGTGTCTGCTGACTAGCATTGTCTCCTTTTTTACCTTGCCTAAATTACATTTAGCCACATTTAAATCAGTCCTTTTCTTTTTCATTTGTTGTAGTATCTAGATTGTTTGTGGGCACAAATTCTGAAGTTAAAAACTGATAATTGGGTGGTAAGTACAGCCTCATTAAAATCTGGTGTATTTTGCACGAGCGAGTATACTGTAGTCATTTTGGAAAGTACATATGGCCACGTTTTACACTATTACGGTACGGTGGTGATCCAGATTGTGGTGAGCGTTCTGTAGCAAAATAATCGTCTGTTTACACTATGACGGTACGGTAGATTTGCAGCCGGAGTGCTAAGCGTAGTGACTACACTACAGCAAACCACTCTGGAGTAGTGTAAACACAACAAAGAAACGTAGTGATTTTTCAACGGAAAACTGACCGTACCGTAATAGTGTAAACGGGGGGCTCATGGCTGGGTTGCGGGGATTTGCCAGTCATGAGAGCGGTATTCTATCTGGGGGCTGGCTGTGGAAGCCCCTGGATGATCCAGGCACCCAACCTGCACAAGCGATGCAGTTGTTAATTTATTATTATTTCATAAAAACTTAAAATGTACAGTACTGCAGTAGACGCTTGAAATGTAATCACAAAACTTAAGGCCCACACCAGACTCCAGGCCCACACCAGACTCCAGGCACCCGTCACACTGACTAGGTCAGTGGAAGGTATAGAGTCAAAGAAGAAAGAAAAAATGAATTTTTATTTTTTTTGAGAGGGATGGGGGAAGATAAACACAAACAACTTTCACGCTTCGATGAACCGTACTTTCCGCCACGCTACGTTGAGCAATATTCACCACGTCCAACTGACGACCACCTGCGCCTGCCTGACCCACTAGAGACCGCTGTCCCGCTTTACTGACCGCTCTTAGTTGTTAACTTACTTAAATTCCATTTAACTACATAATAGTACATATAATAATAATAATAATAATAATAATAATAGCTTTATTTAAACTGCAAAAATTGTGTCAGCTGACACCTAAGTGACCGCTGGTATAAATACAAGTGCAGTTAATATTACAATTTTGGGACTAAAACTAATTACAATTAAAATATTACAACATTTAAAAGTACGAGGTTTACATAGCTAGCGCCTATATGATACTACAACGCCTATGTGCTACTACTGTACAGTACTGTTTTAAAACCTTCTAAACATTAGGTTTCTAAACATTGTTTCAGGAGCGACACATCAGGAGACCATACAATGCATTTGATGATGTTTTCCGTGAAGCACTACAGGTACTGCAAGTCTTAAGACTGAGTAATGGATTAATCTAGACAAGCTGGGTTTTATAAGTATTTTATCTGGAGCACAGACAGAACTGTAAAACTGAGACTGGAGAAGAAATGAAAGCAAAATTCAATTTCATATCCAGGGTCTTTACTGGAATCATAGTCAATCGAGATATGGTCTGGAAACTCAGCTAAAGTCTTTGGTCTATCTTTTTGTTCGCCTTTATGCATTTTTGTGCACGGTGCACGGTCACTGAACACATTGTATTTTAGTATAATGAACGAATTGTCCAATAGCAAGGTTTCAGTTCAATCACTCAACCGTGCTATTTAAATATTAATAAACCTAAAACAAAGGATGTGCACGGTGTAAGGTACGGTTCAACATAAAATCACAGCTCATTATAGGCGCTTTGAAGTTTGCCGAGTTTCCAGACCATATCTCGATTGACTATGCTGGAATGGGGAGCACCGCATGTACGCTAAAGAACCTGCCTACGAGGTTGGCATAATACGACGGCAATTGATACAGTGCAGGGATAGACAGAACAGTAAACTGAGACTGGAGAAGAAATGAAAGCAAAATTCAATTTCATATCCAGGGTCTTTACTGGAATGGGGGAGCACCGCATGTACGCTAAAGACCCTGCCTACCAGCTTGGCATAATACGACGACAATTGATACAGTGCTGGGATAGAAATATTTAGACAGGGCAGATGTCTTTTTATGCAAAAAATTTGCTGGACATTTATGTTTTCTGCATGACAAATTTTATTGCAAGAAGTGAAATCAGAGAGTTCGAGAAACAAGATCTGAAAATGAACAAAATAATCTCCTCAGACCGGTGAACTCTATAGGAAGACTGGAACGCTAACTCCATAAACAGGCCCTATGCTTGGATGAAGCCAAAAATCTTTAAATGTTAGTTTTTCTGAGTTTTGAGCTGAAATACTTAACGCTGAACGTTGGGCTGTATATGAAGCTGAAGCTATTGAAAAATGCTATTTGGTATAGAAATTTCAAGACTTTAGCTAAAAGGGAAATATTTAAAAAATAGAAAAACAACTGCCATTTTGTTTGCCGAACGTACAAGTTACAAGTTTCTTAGTGTTATTTCCCAACGAAATATGGCCGAACATTTACCACATTTGAAAAAGTTTAACATAACGAGGAAACTTATGCTATACATTAAATTCAAGCCAATGCTATTTCTAAAAACATACTTGCACAATGTATTTCAACTATTTGTTGTTTTGGAGTAATTTGTTATCGTCCCAAACAAAATATATGGCAGGATGAAAATTAAGTAACTTGAAGCGCGGGAGCTACCTGCAAAGGGACTGGCACTGGCTTCAAAATCCCCCCCCCCCCCCCCCCCCTCCCTGAGTTATCGTTCCAGTCTTTTTAGAGTTCAATGCCTCAGACTCAAACCAGTCACTGTCCAAACCCACGCGTGAGTTTAGATAATAATTCTTATTTCTTACAAAAGCATGGCTGCTAGAACTCATAAGGCGCGATACAAATAGGACTGATGCTTGGTGAATAGTATTGGACATTACAAATTTTTGACGGACTTGTCCGGTACTTTTAGCCCTAATCAAACGAGAACGCAAGTCATCGCAAGTTGGCAGTCAGAATTTCTGTGGCGGTCGTTCGAACACCCAAATTAACAAAATAAAGGTTTCATGAGTGTTTTAAATACGTTTTAACTTTGTCACGGTACATGATATTTTCGGGAAACTATTCAGAGCGGCTGGCTGAGATAGCGTGACTGCCAACTTGCGATGACTTGCGTTCTCGTTTGATTAGGGCTTTATAGTAAATTTCGACTCTTGATACAGTGTAACATTGTGTTTTATCGTTTAGCATCCACTGCCCAACATTCCAATTATTCCTCATACAGACAACGTGGAGTATCCATTACCGCAAGTTGTGTTTAGGATGTTTGACTACACAGACGTACCAGAGGTAGGAAGGGCCGTTTAAAATTGAATTTTCATTCAATGAAAAACTCAGTTCGAAATAGACCTGTCTTTGTATTTGAAAGTAAATGTCATACTTGTCACTTCACGTTGCATAATGAAGAAGCTGGCACTAATATAGACCGTGGTACCCTTGCCCAATTTCAAAAGAAATATGGGCCAGGTGATCACCAATTTCATTCTCGCGTCATCAGGGCTAAATCTCCTGATGACGATTGCAGTTTTACTCATAGCCAATAAAAATGCGCGAAAATGTTATCCAATGGGAAAGCAGTAGTCTTTAGTGGTTACTTGGCCCATATTCTTTGATTGGGCCTGGGTACCAAGCTAACACTAGTATGCCTTTGCAATTAATTACAGAAATCTTCTGGAATCACTGAACATGCGTGTAATACTTGTTTAAAATTATTTCATTAAATAATGGTAAAGATATACAGGTTTTCGCATCTACAGGTGCGTTTACACAACCATGTAGTACTAAGGCAGCAGCATGGGTGTTTCAATTATGTGCCTCATGACTATGTTTCGTCAAGCCACAGTCGCCCAGACGCGTGATATGACAAGAAGCGACCAGTAAACTAGCTCGTTCTCAGGACTTTACGGGTTTTGCGCGGTGACCGAGAAGCAATTAAGATTATGCCAGCCTCGTACACTGAACGCCGTTGCGTGACAAATTTCACGAACCATATATATCTGCACCGTGTAACACTCCTCGTGAAACTTGTCTCGCTTTTTTTGGTTTACAAACCATTGCAGTTTCACGAAAAAATTGCACCGTGTAACACGCAGTACCAACCTCGTCCCCAGGGCCATTTGTGGGGGCTGTGCCAAGA
This sequence comes from Paragorgia papillata, assembly GCA_035771165.1. Lineage (NCBI taxonomy): Eukaryota > Metazoa > Cnidaria > Anthozoa > Scleralcyonacea > Coralliidae > Paragorgia > Paragorgia papillata. The sequence continues at coordinate 1,740,432 of JAWNZC010000140.1, forward strand.
ACAAATGGCCCTGGCACAGGCTGAGCTATCACCACATCTGATTGGTCGAGATAACATTGGATGTTTTAGGTATTCTGATTGGTGGAAACAAGGCGGGCGGCAGGCTAACTCGCGGGCATTTGTTTATACGCTCAATATTATATTAAATAAGTGATACCAGAATTGCCGGCTGTTAAAAACAACTTCAAAATGAATGAAAATGTGAGGAAAGCTGGCGAAACACCCGTAAAAACGTCGGAAGAATATGTAATGATGGGTCATGTCGTGTCTGTGCCCTGGCTGCCATACAACGAAGTCCATGGGACGGCAATTTAGAGTGTTTTCTAAATCGTGCGAACAGAAGACTTGGTGAGCAAAGTCAAAAAGTATTTTGGCTGCGAAAGGAAAGTACAACACAGGGCGGAATTTATGTGTTTGGCCATTGAGAAGCAGGCTTTTTTCAAACAAGAATTCTCGACTAAACGAAGCCTAAATGTTTTTCAAAACGCTGAATTGAATCCACCGAAAACTCACGAAAACAAGGCAATACAGACAACGGCAATCCAGTTTCTTGCAAATTTGGTACAACGGTGAAGCAAATGATAAATAATAAGCATTTACAGACATTTATTAAAAGTGTATTATTTTAATAATTCGACAATGTATTTGGAATTGAATGTTTTGATTGTTTTCAGTTTGGGTCAGTCAAGCTGAACTAAATATTCAGAAAAAAATTGAGCCTGACTGGCGCGATAAACTTAGTGAAGCCTGGGTCCGAGTAAAAAATGAGTCAAAATATGGCTCATTTTTTGCAGCCTGTGCCAGGGCCATTTGTTCCCGCCATTTTGTTTTTGGCCGCCATCTTGGCCCAGCCCCCACAAATGGCCCTGGGGACGAGGTTGACGCAGTACCTTTAAAGCTGTAGACGCATGCACGCAGTGCGTACCTATGTTTAAATAAATCATTCAATGTGATGCAATCACTGATGCAATCCCTGCTGATGAGCTTGTGACTTCCATTTAAAGGGACCAGCAATGCCTGGCGCTCATTCAATTGAAAGATACCTTGTGGAGGAAAGTCTGGAAAGGATTATCAACAGTCACTACAAAGATCGAAAAGAATGGTAAGCTTGTTGGTATCGTAACAGACAGAACGTAATAATGGAAATGCTTTTGAAGCTACTTGTAGTAGAAGTATTGGTACATGTTTGTAAAAGTTTCTGAAATTTTTCTACTACCACCTTTACTACCATTGTTATCACCACCACCATGCATCATTAATATTACCTCCACCACCACCACCACCATCATGACCACTACTATTACCATAACCATCATGACCACTACTATTACCATAACCATCATCACCACTGCTATTACCATAACCATCATGACCACTACTATTACAATAACCATCATGACCACCACTATTACCATAACCATCATCACCAATACTATTACCATAACCATCATCACCACTACTATTACCATAACCATCATGACCACAACTGCCACCATATATAACCACCACTACTATTACCATAACCATCATGACCACTACTATTACCATAACCATCATGACCACTGCTATTACCATAACCATCATGACCACTACTATTACAATAACCATCATGACCACCACTATTACAATAACCATCATGACCACCACTATTACCATAACCATCATCACCAATACTATTACCATAACCATCATCACCACTACTATTACCATAACCATCATGACCACAACTGCCACCATATATAACCACCACTACTATTACCATAACCATCATGACCACCACTATTACCATAACCATCATGACCACTACTATTACCATAACCACTACTATTACCATAACCATCATGACCAATACTGCCACCATATATAACCACCACTACTAATTGCAAGCCTACTATCTTATTTTGTTTGTGTTTTTCTCTTTAGTGCTGCACAGTTACTGAATTTTCCAGAAAAAGAAAAAATTCCTTTAGATTATTGTATCATAGAGGTAAACGAACCCTGGCTGGTAATTCACTGCAGCTTGATATGCAATACAATATTAGTTTACGTCAAATTTTGTGTATTTTTTATGCCTTTTTTTCTTATTTTAGGTTATTTTTGGGCATCTTTTCAAACAACCTGTCTCACCACATTTGGAATTTTTTTACGGATCACTGCTGGTAGAACTGTGTAAAATTCAGCAAAATACTATTCCTGGTGTCGTATCCTTTTAGTCTTAAGTTTCTACTCTACTCTACTCTACTCTACTCTACTCTACTCTACTCTACTCTACTCTACTCTACTCTACTCTACTCTACTCTACTCTACTCTACTCTACTCTACTCTACTCTACTCTACTCTACTCTACTCTACTCTACTCTACTCTACTCTACTCTACTCTACTCTACTCTACTCTACTCTACTCTACTCTACTCTACTCTACTCTACTCTACTCTACTCTACTCTACTCTACTCTACTCTACTCTACTCTACTCTACTCTACTCTACTCTACTCTACTCTACTCTACTCTACTCTACTCTACTCTGCTCTACTCCTCTGCTCTGCTCTGCTCTGCTCTGCTCTGCTCTGCTCTGCTCTGCTCTGCTCTGCTCTGCTCTGCTCTGCTCTGCTCTGCTCTGCTCTGCTCTGCTCTGCTCTGCTCTGCTCTTTTGGAGACTTTTTGGTACATTCTGCTTACTATATACATCGCTGTGTTACAGTATCAAAATTGATAACTATTGAGTAATAACTTTGTAATATAGAGCCATATTGCAATTGCACTTTATCATTTTTATAATCTAGTTTAGTATAGCTAATTTTAAATTTCCTTTGTAAATTTTATAATTTATCTCTTCCGCATGGGAGGCAAATAAAGAATTTCACTCCACTCCACTCCACTCCACTCCACTTTTGTGTTTAGTACCTTAACTTCGCTTCTATAGCTTGCCCAAGCCACAGAACTATTATATGAAAGAATCAATACAATGAATGTCACATGTGTTCATCGGTAAGCGTACTCTTATCTAAATTACATCTAAGTTGTTAATGAATTTCTTCTACATCTACAAGATGGGTTGCTTTTTATTGATTCTTTCAGATTTATCAATTGGTTGACTTATCATTTGAGTCAGTTTCAGTATAAGTTGTCGTGGGATGAGTGGTATGTGTCTTCTTTACAATGCATGTCTGAAAAATGTCTAGTGTCTAGAAATCTTTGTTTCTCGTTGTGTTTTTAAGGGCCAATGTAGCAGATCTATCACCTGAATCACCGCAGAGAAAATTTGTTGTAGAAATTTTGGAAAAATGTCTAAGGTATCGCACGCGTTTGTCTTAAAATGTGCTAACACCTTCCTTCCTTCTTCCTTTCCTTCTTTCCTCCCTCCCTTCCTTCCTTCTTTACTTCCTTCCTTTCTTCCTTCCTTCTTTAATTCCTTCCTTCTTTCTTTCTTTCTTTCTTTCTTTCTTTCTTTCTTTCTTTCTTTCTTTCTTTCTTTCTTTCTTTCTTTCTTTCTTTCTTTCTTTCTTTCTTTCTTTCTTTCTTTCTTTCTTTCTTTCTTTCTTTCTTTCTTTCTTTCTTTCTTTCTTTCTTTCTTTCTTTCTTTCTTTCTTTCTTTCTTTCTTTCTTTCTTTCTTTCTTTCCTTCTTTCTTTCTTTCCTTCCTTCCTTCCTTCCTTCCTTCCTTCCTTCCTTCCTTCCTTCCTTCCTTCCTTCCTTCCTTCCTTCCTTCCTTCCTTCCTTCCTTCCTTCCTTCCTTCCTTCCTTCCTTCCTTCCTTCCTTCCTTCCTTCCTTCCTTCCTTCCTTCCTTCCTTCCGTCCTTCCGTCTTTCCTTCCTCCCTCCCTCCCTCCCTCCCTCCCTCCCTTCCTCCCTCCCTTCCTTCCTTCCTTCCTTCCTTCCTTCCTTCCTTCCTTCCTTCCTTCTTTACTTTCTTTCTTTACTTCCTTTCTTCATTCCTTCCTTTCTTCATTCCTTCCTTCCTTCTTTCTTTCCTTTTCCTTTCTTCCTTCCTTCTTTATTTTCCTTCCTTCTTTCTCTCTTCCTTTCTCCCTTCTTTCCTCCCTTTTTATTCCTTTTTTCTTTTCTTTCCTTCTCTTCCTACTTACATTTCTCATGACCTTCTCTTTTCGTCTTATTCCCTTATTTTACTTCTATATAATTTTTAGTTATGGCTTAATTTATTTCGTAGGTATAATATATTTTCTTGTATAATTCTCTCATCAGGTTCTCCTATCACGATTACCTTGCTGAAGTTGTTCCCGAACCATTACACTCTCTTCTACCAATAGCTCCGCACTTCACCTACAAATTTACCGATCAAAATGGTAGGTTTAGAACGCAACATCGTGCGGGACAGCTGGAAGCGTAGTAAAGTTATACAACCTTGCTCATTGACTTAGCTTTAGTAAAACGATCAGGTATCGCCATCATCACTGGGGAGCACGGTTGGCGTGTGCTGTTAGGGCGCTGCCTCTCGCCACTGCAGTTCAAAGTTAAGCTCACTTAGCCGGGTAGACAGGGTTAGTACTTGGATGGGTGACCGTCTGGGAATAACCCCGTTCTTGAGCTTGTCTCTCCTGTGCCTCGAGGGTTTTTCGCCGGGTCCTCCGGTTGTCCTCCCTCCGTAAAACCAACACCTAGGTCTTAGCTGTAATCCGTTTAGAGGGCCCTTGGTATAAGATTAGTTTCTGCTAACTAGGTGATTTTAACCTTCTATAAATAAAGTTTCGGTTTCACTACCATCACCATCATCATTATCGTCATCAACATAATCGCCACCATCACCATCGTCATCACCATCATCATTATATATTGCTCCCTTATGGGGAGCACGGGTGGCGTGTGCTGTTAGCGCGCTGCCTCTCACCAAAAAGTTAAGCCCGGTTAGACGGGATTAGTACTTGGATGGGTGACCGCTTGGGAATGACCCCGTTGTCGGGCTTGGACTCATGTGAGTAGAGTTGTATTTGATCTCTCCTGTGCTTCGAGGGTTTTTCGCCGGGTTCTCCGGTTTTCCTCCCTCCATAAAATCAACACCTAACATCTTAGCTGTGATCCGTGGTCTGAACTGTGTCGTTGGGGGCTGCTTGGAGCGCCTTTCATATGCCTCGACACGGCCACGTTGATCTGCGTCCTTCGCAATTCAGCCACTGGCTGCAAGTAAGGATGATTACCCACCAGTCCTTTATCCTTTATTATCGTCATCAACATTATCGCCATCAGCATCACCACCATCACCACCATCACCACTACCACACTGCCATCACTACCAGTACCATCATCATCACTACCATCGTCACCACCACCACCGTTATTATTATTAATACATCTACTATTCTTGGATGTAATCTTAGGTTCAACTCCTGGCCATGAGCATGCCAAACAACTGGTGGAGTCAATTAAAGCAAAGAAACCAATGGACGAATTATTAGTTTTAGTGAACAATATCCCTAATTCAGTTTCAGAAGATGTGGACATGGATGATACGCTTGGTAAATATAATTTCTTGATCAACTAAAGTACCCCTAACGTCTGTATTTCGTTAATCTCTTTTGGCAGTCTACCACCCTTAAACGTTTTTGTATTTCTTAACGCATTGCCGACACATTACTTTACTTTTATATATAACTTATTGATCATTGGTTTGACTAAAACGTAATCTTTTTATACAAGAGATTTCTATCAACGAAACACTGGCGTTTCGAAACGTGATGGCGTTGCTAGAAATATTTGGCAGTTCACCATTTTGTCGCTTTAGTTTAAAACATCGCCTATTTCAAACCTTATTATCCTAATCTTAATCCTAAACCTAAACTTAAAGTAATGCCTATTTTAGAATAAACAGTTGCGACGGCAACTTCAACGACGACGTCGTTTAAACAAAAGAATTCTCGTTGTGAAACAAAGAGAATGAATAACTTTTCGTCCCTATAGTTCTTGTTCTTTATACAACGCCACTTAGAGCATTTTTACGTCTTCAGGACGACGTTAACTCACCAAACGATGAGAACTGTTGCTTTAAATTGACTTCAATACTGACACTACAATCATTTTAGGGTCTGGGACGTTTTGGAAATCATTAAACTAGCATTAAACTAGCGTCAAATATCAAATATATAATAGTCAGTTAGCCGTGTTTTTTTATTATAAAATTTACGATGCTTTTTAACCGCCGTCCTTTAAACTGTAGTCAGTACGACGTCATTTTGGGATTTTATATACATATAGCAAGACAACAGTATTTTCGTTTAGATGACCAACTGGTTCCTTCTCTCAAGATTGATGTTTGTTTTCAAGTCATATTTAGAGCAGGAGCAAAGTCTGTCAGTCACACTTTCAAAGCGCTGGAAAAGTACGAAAATAATGTAATTGTTGTAGTAATGCCCAGTATTTGGGAAACCAAGTCAAGGGTCACTGGAAGACGAATAGACGACATTAGAACCCTTCTACGGGAGATGTTTCCCTACGGGAGATGTTTTCTCACGGGAGATGTTGCCTTACGGGTGGTGTTCTTACGAGAGGTGATCCCACGGAAGGCGCTTCTAAGACTATGTGCACACGAACGTTTCCGAGCGTTTTCGACGTTTTTCGCATTGTTTCAAGTAATGAACTGATTGTTCTCGATTCCCTTGAGAACAGTATAAAACAATACGAAAACGCTTGGAAACGTTACCGCGTGCACTACGGGATGTGTTTTCCTACAGTATAGGTGTTTCCCTACAGTATAGGTGTTTCCCTACGGGATGTTGCCCCACGGAATGTGTTTCTTCACCGGATGTGTCACCCTACGGGATGTGTCTTCTTACGAGAGGTGGCCACCTACGGTAGGCGTCTTCCTAACTAAATTCAAGTGTCTTAAATTTAAAACCAGATTCCAGAGACTACTGAAAAGCGTCGTTACGAACGAAGAAGAAGAACTTTATTGTCTTGCAGTCTTAAACTCTTTCTGGAAACACCATCCCCAGGTAATAATTTTTTCTTGTAGACTTCAAATACATAAAAAGCAATCTCCCAATAGACTATGGTTAGAAGTAATTGTGTAATGTAATATTTTTTTTTTCTAGATGGTTCAGGTAATTTTGGATAAAATAATTCGAATGAAGATAGTGCAGAGTTGTTCATTTATTAACTGGCTTTTTTCCAAAGACATGGTGAATGATTTTATGAGGTACATATGCTCTTCGTTATTGAGGTACCCTATGTCCCTGTTATATATAATACATATCTGTGTCAGACATAGTTTAACGCTACTCTGGCTAAGTTTTTTTGAACGTAGCGTAAAAAGTTACTGTTCATGACCCAACGTTTCGACACTCCAATCTAGTGTCTTCACAGACTAGTTCCTAGTCCTGTTTTCTCTCGAACGTATTTTGGTGATGTCACAGAATAGGGATCGAGCGAGAGGACTAGCGGAAAATGTTCATCTTTATCTATCATGAATCCTGCTGGAGCTCGGATTCTTTAATCTTTATGAACGAGGGCACTTAAACAAACTTCTTCTTGACTAGCAGACAGCAAACGAGTAGGTTTCTTTGTTTTACATTACGTTAAAAGGTTGTTACATACGAGGTTTTATAAAGTAGTGTTCGGCGTAGGAAGTGATTGTGTTGAAACACATTTATACAAATCGAAATATGCTATTTTAACGTTTCGGGAGTAGACCAACCTTAGTTTGCTATATGATGTTATAAAGAATTGTGCAGACCGACGTGAGTGTTATCTGCCTTGGTTTTCCGCCAAACGGCCGTTTGGTGCCTGTATAATTTGGGGCCAGTTTTGGGGCCAAGCAAAACATTTTATTCCAGGCCTCTCACAATTTCGGTCTGCCGCTCGATGTTAAAAAGAGAGGTCTGGGAACCAGGCTTGTGTCTTCATCAGGGGCAGGGCCGTCGAGAGCTGGGATGGGCCCTGGGTCAAACGTTGGAGCCGGCCCCCCCATCGAAATCAATGTTTTGATACCATCAATATATCGAGTATTCGAAGAGTATTCTTACATCAGAAGCGTCAGTCAAGCTAAAATATTTACGATGGTCATACTCATACCGCCTTTATAAACATATTAAGGTGGCTCCATACAGTTTCTTGAAAAGTGGAAAATACAAGTTTGAGAGTCCAAAACACGTGATTAAACAATTCGGAAAAATCCCCGGAAAAATCATGTTTGTTAATTTTTAAAAAATTTCGTTCTACAGAATTTTTTTTAAATCGGTCTATTTATTGATTACTCATACTTCAAGAAAAGTTTTAATGAAAAAAAAAATGGGGGTCACCAAAGTTTTTTTCGAATTAAATTAGTTTGAAGGGTAATTGGCAGCCATTTTGAAAAGTCATTGTTGCCATAACAACAACTGTTGCTATTTATTTGGTAACAGTTTTTGATTGTCAGACTGTTTAACTATGCACAGCATTTAGTTTTATTCTTTTTCCGAATTGTTTAACCACGTATATTGGACTCTCAAACTTGTATTTTCCATTTTTCAAGAAACTGTGGAGCCACCTTAAAAGGACAAAAACAGATGAAGTTTTGTAGTTTAACTGTTTTGATGCTAAATTTAATAATAAATTTCTTGGACTAAAATGTTATAAAATGTTACGGGGCCCTATTTGCCCCGGGGCCCAGGGTAATTACCCCGCTTACCCCCCTTCTCGACGCTACTGATCAGGGGTGATCGTTGTGAAGACAGGTCCCGTGTTTATACTCTCATAGAACCGTTGATGACGTTATCTATCAACAAGATGCAAATAGGCTTCCCGCGTGGGCGCTATTCATGTACCGTGGATTGGTAGTGATAATTTTTGAATTATCCCACGCAATCTCGTGGTTGGTTTTGCGCGCGTGCTCGATAAAGCAGAATTTTCCTTTTTTGAAAAGAAAACCACATATCTGTGTGTATGTAAATATATATTGTAGTATCTGCATATAGGTATTACTATTTGTTACTTTTAAATCATTTTTATCCAAGGTGTTGCATGTGGGAAATGGTGCATTCTACACTACTGAAAGTCACAAAGCAGACGAAGAAGGTATATAATAGTATATCCTGCTACTGCAGGATGCAAAATAAGAAATTCTTCATGGTTTAACTTTTTATTACGACAGTAATAAATTTAAAGGGTTTATGCAGCGAAAAATAATTAAGTTCGGGAGAGACTCTTATTTGTTATAAAGATTGACGTTTGCAGCTCTTCCATATCTCACTTCGTTCTTTAGATATTGAGTTTTCTGTGATATGCAAATAACATCACTTAGGCGTCACACTCTATAATGACTTGTTGGCAAATCAAGTCTATTCTTGCAATATTTCAAGTAAATCACTTGAAACTTTTCATGCATATTGTCCTGCGATACACATAAGCAAATAATCTCAAATTGATATTCAAGATTTTCCAACAAGTCATTATACATTGCGACGTCTTAGTGATGTTATTTACATATAAAACAAATCTCAATATCTAAAGAACGAAGTGAGATATGGAAGAGCTGCAAACGTCAATCTTTATAACTTCAAAAGTTCTTTTACCTGTAAATAAGAGGGTCTCTCCCGAACTTATTTTTCGCTGCATAAGCTCTTTAACGACTGTGGATAGTGCAATGACGATTTCTTCTTTCCTTTTATCAGCTGAAAGCAGATCTTCAACGTGAACAGACGAAATTGGGGAGAATAGAAGAGACACACAAAAAGGAGGTTTTGTAAACAGTTATACGTATTTACAATATTCAGTATTCATCTTCGAACTTCTGAAAACAACCAAACATGTTGGAAATACGAGGCGAAGCCGAGCTTTTGAAACACCTTGGCTGTATTTCTTAATACTGAGTGAATATTTCTTTCTTTTGATTTTCCTTATTAATGAGTTTGAGAAGAGTATTTGCAGTTTGACTCTACCAAACACTATATGTTTTCTTCGGGTACCCTAGAGGCGAAGTTCTAAATTGTTAGATATTGCCAAAACGATGAGACATTTTCTGTCGAGAGCATTCTTTGTCAGAGCTTTTACACTACCGTCTAGTTTCATAAAATGAAGAAAAATAAACTGCACTTTTCACGTTGCATTTCACGTGTAAAAATCGTGCATCAATTGCTGCGAAACTCTCCAGTTATAACATCTTGTTGCTTGTTATGTAGTCGGAGCAGAGTGAGGAACAAGCGAGTGAAGGAAAGAACAAGCGTTTAGAAGAAATTGAGAAAAGTCGTCAAGACATTGAACGACTTACCGATAACCTGGAATCGACGCAGGTTGAACAGAAACAGGTCTTCTTGATTGTGTTTCAGGTACATTGTTGGCTATTTATCTAGTCAGGTGAATCTGTTGTCGTGTTATGTTATGTCATGTATGTGCGTCATGTCATGTTACGTCATGGTATGTACGTCATGTCGTGTTACGTCATGTCATGTTACGTCATGGTGTGTACGTCGTGTCATGTTACGTCATGGTGTGTGTGTCATGTCATATTACGTCATGGTGTGTACGTCGTGTCATGTTACGTCATGGTGTGTACGTCATGTCATGTTATGTCATGTTACGTCATGGTGTGTACGTCATGTCATGTTTCGTCATGTCATGTTTCGTCATGGTGTGTATGTCATGTCATGTTACGTCATGGTGTGTACGTCATGTCATGTTACGTGATGGTATTGTTACGTCATGGTGTGTACGTCATGTCATGTTACGTCATGGAATGTACGTCATGTTATGTTATGTTACGTCATTGGATGTACGTCGTGTCATGTTACGTCACTGTATGTACGTCATGACATGTGACATTGGTATGTACGTCATGGTGTGTACGTTAGGCTGTTGCGGTATATCGATATATCGATAATTATCGGTTATTTTCAAATATCGGTTATTCGGTATTTTAAATTTGAAAATATCGATATACCGAAAATATCGAAATGTTACCGAAAATATCGAAATCTACGATATTATCGGTATTAGACGCGCGAAAACCGATTATCACTGTTTTGAGGCTTGATTTTTTGTTGAACTTCTGTTGCGGAAGTTTCGGGACTCTCTTTGCGGCAAATCACGCCACCTATTCAATTCCCAAAGCGCACATTTCACGGGCTGTCGACTCGACAGTGTCGAGGATAGACCCATCGCAGTCTTTAGAAATTTTTTTCGCACGCGATGAGTCATCGCTAGAATAAATAGAACATGTTTGTGACAGATGCAGTATATACCGACTCAATCGACAATCTCCAGACTTCTTTACTGCCGATGGCGATGGTGAACAGATGAACGACGACACTGTCACTGAAAAGCCAAACGAGCTTATTGTCGTCAAAGAAGCTCTTAAAAGAATGAAATAAAAGTAGCGTGCTGCGTAGGCAGTGTAGAAATAACAATCGAAATATAGTAACTTAGGTTAGATATATACTGCTGAAACAGAGAACGTAGGAATCTAACGTTTCGAGCGAAGGCCCTTCGTCAGAGAGAAACCTCTTTTAAAAGAAGCTGTGTTCGCTTCAAGTGACGTTCCTGAAGACGAGCCATGTCAACCACCGCCACAGAAACGTCAGAAAGTCAAGAAGACGCTTGGCTCCCTGGCCACCATGCGGAAGTCGTCGCAGATATCATCGCCATCACAGTCGCCGCGCGATCGATTGCAGAAGGAGATGGATAAATACATAAAAATCCAAACAATTGATGGCGAAAAATTAGGCTTAAAATATAGTTAATTTCCATCGCGGAAAAATATCGATATATCGATATTATCGTTTTTTTTCTTTCGATAACCGATATCGGTATTTTTTCAATACCGCAACAGCCTAGTGTACGTCATATCACGTGAAACTGTCATAGTATCACGCGTGGTGTATTCTTTGTTTTCTAGAGGTTTGTAATGATGCTGACTCAACATATTGCCAGATGTGAACAACAGCAAAAGGAAGTCAACACTTCGTCTTTCATCGCTATTTTAGACAGACTTCGTGAAATCCTTTATCGGGTAAGACAATCAGAATGTACAGTAATGTGGTTTATAGTTGGTAAACTTGCCGAGGGACTGGTGGCTGTATCAGCACTATATCTAAGTAATGCTTAAAACACGAGTCGGTATTCTTCTTCCTAATTCTAAATACAGTCAAGGCTAGCAGGTGGGAAATACGAGGCAAAGCCGAGTTTCTTTTAACACTTTGAGGCCTGGACCTCTCCCTGTGCTGAATAAAATCGTCCTTAAAGACTCGTCGTCAGGCTTCAACGTGTTAACTAGCTTAGCTGTTTTAGACATCGGAGGACACTGACGAATGTTGGATAAAGCTTTTTAAACGAATCTATAGTTTTAAGATAAAATCGAGCTAAAAGTTCGTAATCTTCCTCCATTGTCTAAATACTGATTGAAGATTTATTTCTTTTGAATTTTCTCCCACGAGTTAATGAAATATTAAACTACACGTTCATGCAGAAATACCAACACTTCAAACATTTGACGGAAAAACCACAAGTTTTTTTAACCATATAAACCAACATCTGCGTGGTTAAATCTATGTATATCTTAATGATGTTAATTGACCGTACCGAAACAGATGGCGACTTGTACATTTAACCATAATCCTTTGCGTGCAGTAAATATTGTTTCTGGCAGAATTATTGGAAGATATGGTTTTAAAACGAACAACTTTGGTAGGAATGAAGTTCTTGCTTACTTAACCCATCTTAGCGTAATCAACGTTTAGTTGTTTTCTGAGCTGATTTGAGGTCGCAAAGCATTGTGGTTAAATGTACCGCCGCCATCTTTTTCGGCATCGTCAATTTCTCATTGTTTCTCCATCATATTTTAGTACCACCGTGAAATACGCCCGTACATCCCGACATTGGAGACACTGCTTTTCACACCTGATCTGGACCACCACATCCTTGAAGTATTCAACCAGTACAAAGCTCTGAGAACTTGAGGTTAAGACTTATTTAATCTAGCCGCTTGCTTTCATCACATCGCTCTGAAGTAGCCATCCATATCTCGAACCAAGGTTTTAGTATTGTGAGCTCAAGAATGGTAAGGTCTATTTGAGGAACGGTTTTTGCGTAGTCTTTCAAGAACTTCCATAATTTTTTAGTCCAATGATTTTTATCACGCTCCACGGTTTTGCGAAAAGTGTAGTTTTAGAACATGTCCCACGTGTAGTGTAATATGACCAAGGTTACTGCTATGATTGTATAAATCTAAGTTTTTGTCAAGTGTGCGTTGCAAACGTTTTGCTACATGTGTCTATGGCGCGCGATGTTTCAAGTAAAACTACCAGTAACTAAAAAACTGTAACAATTTTGTCTTCAACTGCTAGATATTCGTTGAAGTTGGAGGTAGGTGCCGTAGTAAGCAAGCTAGCCATAGCAGTCGAGCTAAGCAATGAACGAGCAATTGAGCAATCCTGGGTTCTGGAGCAAAGGCCAGTAAGCAAGCTAGCCATAGCAATCGAGCTAAGCAATGAGCAAGCAATTGAGCAATCCTGGGTTCTGGAGCAAAGGCTAGTAAGCAAGCTAGCCATAGCAATCGAGCTAAGCAATGAGCAAGCAATTGAGCAATCCTGGGTTCTGGATAAGATTGGAAACAGTAAAAGGTCACCGTGACAACTCTGCCAAGGCAGACCTCCCGGCACATGTCACACTGAAACTCAGTGGAGTAATAAGTATATAGCACATGTCCAGCCTAGTCCCGTCGTTCTAAAGCACGCGCGTATTTGATGAGACTTGAGACTGGTACCTAGGTTTGACGTCACCGCTCAAGGGGCATAGGCGCCCATGCTAGCGTGCAAATATTAAAACAGCGAAGATAGGGAGCCTGGGACTAGGCTGGCACATGTCTATATAAACATAGTTAATAGAAGATATACATGGTTTGGAAGCTCTATTGTCTTTCAACATGAAGCATGGTCATGTTGAACTGACAATGGAGTTCCTTATATGGAAGTAAATTATATGGACACGTGACGATGAAGCACCACAACACGTGACGATGAAGCAACTCACTAATTAAACCCGAGCGTTGCTATTGGATGACTGCTTCATTATACAGAAAATTCAATACCGTGAAATTGCACAAATTTCCATAAACTTGAACAAAAACATAGAACAGTCACTTTCCAAACCATGTATATGTTCTATTAACTATGATATAAATGATTACTCACCTGAAAAGGGGGGAGGGTTGGGTGCGGGTGTGAAGCAAGCAAGCAATCCACAGCTGCAGAGCTGTATAGCAATAATCACATTTAAAGCAATGCCAGCAAATCGGCAAGCAAGAACGACCAACGAGCAGCAATGTGCCAATGATGTAGCGACGTGCTCACAAGCGTGGGTGACACTCGTGCGCGCCCTTGACTTCTTAAGAACTTGGGACTCCTCAAGAACTATGAAGGAGAAGACCGCTGGCTAACTACATCTGCAGTTAACTTTGCCTAAATAAATTTTAAATCGGCTAAAAATCTCGGTAGTTCACCACCTATTCGTTTCTGTATATCAAAAGCACTGCCTACGCAGCATCAACTTTTTACATTGCCGATATAGTAAAAGTAAAATATAATCTGCTTTGACAGCAATGAAAAGAAGGCACTAAAACGTAAGATTAAGTTTGAAAAGATTTTAATACCTAACTTTTGCATAACGTTTCGTACTAGTGCTGTGCAAACTCCGGTTTTTCAGCTCCGGCTCCGGTTCCGGCTGCTTTATAGCTCAAATATCCGGCTCCGGCTTCTTTGGTACGTTGGTTCACAACTGCATGGGGATAAAGTCCAACCGCATATTATTCGGCTCAACTTTGTCCCCAGGGTCTTTTCCCGGTGAAAGCCGCGAAACTGTCAAACGACTCAAGCAAACGCAATGCGACAACTAGCAATGTCAGGACATTGCTAGTTGTCGCATTGCGTTTGCTTGAGTCGTTTGACAGTGATGTCGTTTGACAGTCGTTTGACAATGATGAAAACTTTATAGAACCGAATAAAGTTACACTACTACAAATAATAAAATACAAAGTATAAATTGCCAAGGGTTTTTAAAACTTTTTATAATTGAATTTAATGAACGCTAAGCGACCAATGTTGCCTGGAAGGAGTGCGCAACACTTCTTTGAGACGATGTTCCCCGTCAACGAAAAGACTCGTTCAGAAGTAACAGAGGACGGTGGACAAGAAAGATATGAGAGAGCTAGAAGCGTCAAAGCAGGTCATTCGTTTTTGTGGTGATACCAATAATCCAATAAATCTGAGCATTAACTTTGCGTCTTGGGATCTGACTGGTATCACTGGTTCAGACAGGTAGGCAGTGAGTTCTTGCCCTGGTGTTAATGTGCCTGGTTGCCGTTCAACAGCTCCACTTGCGCTCACTCACAATATCTGTTAGTGTTGTCAGCAGTGACCCTTTATGTGGTTTATGAGCTGCATTTCTTGTCATTCTGAATTTCCAGCCGGAGCTGGGAGAACTCCGGCTCCGGCTGACCAAAAAACGCCGGAGCTCCGGGAGAGCTCCGGCCTCCGGCGCTCCGGCGCACAGCACTATTTCGTACGTCTAGTTTCATATACAAGTATATTTTTACAGCTCTTCCTTCGCTGAAACAAATACTGCAGCTTTACAAGTATGTTAGCTTTTTGTAGCTTTGTTGTTGGTGGTCGTGTTGGTAGTGGTGGTGTTGGTAGTGGTGGTCGTGCTGGTAGTGGTGCTGATAGTGTTGGTGTTGGTGGTTGTGTTGGTGTTGTCTGTGTCGTGACATGTAAATGTTAACTTCTGAAGAAGGGTATTTTACTTAGAAAGTTTTGCATTCCGATATACAATTTCATAAGAGTGCCTGGAGGCTCTTGTTCTTCTTCAGCGGGCGAGGGCAGCGAAGACTGCTTGTCTTCTAGTTCTTTTATGAGTCGGTCTCGTAAAGATGGTGCGGTTTTTGGAACCGAAGGTTTTATTCCTTGGAGAAGCATAATTTCTTCATGAAAATGCAACAGCGAAGGTATGTAAGTGCTTCGGGAGGCACTCTCTGGACTTGTGTCAAGGACACCCTCTTGATTAAAAGAAAGAAAAAATATAGGGACAATGATGTATTATAGAATAATTGTGGGACAGCAAACTCAGGTGGAGAATGATGATATTAGGCAGCCTAGTCCCGTCGTTCTGAAGCACGCACGTATATGATGAAACCATGGATAGTAAAATGAGTGGATTGGAAACTAATAGTTACGTGAGGTGTTTCCAGGCCGCCGATTGGCTGAAAAGCGTTTTTCTTTGCTCGAGAGATGTTGAAACCTAGTTGCAAATTGTGATGTCACGAATGGCGTGAGTACGCTTGTTTTATTGAGGTTTTTAGTGAACTTTTCTTCAAATTCTTCATATCCTCACATTCAGATGACTATGTTGACGTTTCAAATGATTTTATCGCCTTACAAACCTGCCTAAGCCACAATCGAGCGTTTGGGGTAAGCGTTGTTGATCTTTGTTTTGATGATTCCTGTGTTGTTTTGAAGAAACTGGCGTCCCCAAATTGTGCTTTGTTTTGCTCGGAATTTGGGATGCATATTTTAACTAGTAAACCTTGATATCTTCTTTTAAAATGAGTAAGAATAGACGGGCATTTTGTCGTATTGTGGCTTTGTCGTATTTACAGACAATTCGATTATCATTTTAGGCTGTACTAATCCCAAACTTTGAATATACTCGGGTTTTTTAAGCTTGTCAATTGCAACTAGGTTGTTATGCTCACGCCATCAAGTTTCCAATCCAGTCTTTTTACTATCCATGATGAAACAGGACGCCCATGCTAGCAAATATTGCAACAGCGAAGAGAGAAAGAGCTTGGGACTAGGCTGAATATTGGGTCCGAGTGATGAATCACATCGGGTAAGCAGAGAAAAACTCTAGTCGACCGCGGCTGGGATTGAAACCCGCGACCTTCGGTTTACTAGTCCGACGTTCTACCAACTGAGCTACATGGTCAAGTTTGGAGCAGTAGGTCGTGGAATGATGGTACTTACATTTGATATTTCAAAACTGAAATTATCGAAAGAGTCGCTTAACTCTTTATCTTATGTGCTTCCATCTTGGTCTCATAGCTCAGTAGGTAGAGTAAATTTACTAATCGCAACAATGTAACTCCTTATATACTTCGAGACTCCGTGAACAAACTTGCTGCTCCTTTACCCCCCACCAATTATCTTAAAAATAGCTTTAGCTATAGTGGTGCGGTGTTATGGAACAGCTTACCTAGCAATATAAGACAAGCGGAATCTCTTACTGAATTTCGACAATTGTTGAAACATCATATTCGATAGACACGGCATTCATGGAAAACAGGTATAATTATTATGTAACATAGGCTTGTAAAACTTTTAAACTTATTAATGTAGATAACTATTTTTGTAACCTGATGAAGCTACCGTGCTTAAATAAAGATTTGACTTGACTTGAACCTGAAGGTCGCGGGTTCGAATCCCAGACGCGATCGCGGTATGCTTCGTCACTCGGAGTAGCGCGATGTATTAGTTATAACACTTCTCAACTTTCTGGTGTTTCTATACCGTTTTATCCAAAGGCGAGCGCGTTTTACCCAAGAGTTGGTTTCTACCTTTTAAAACCGAACGTTCCTTCCAGTCGCGTCTCTCCCAAGGAGGTTTTGTAATGATCCGTCCAGTTCTGTCAGAAATTCTGACTTTCTCTCCCATTTCTGTGTAACGGTAACTCACTGTTGTGGGCTTCCTGTTTGACAAGAATTAAATAGCTGTAGTTGAAGTATAGTCTACAAACTATAAATGTACCACTTATACGTAACGTGTGAATCTCCTCGTAAACCTACTTGTCAGATGGATCGACTAAAGCCACTTCTGAATAAGGCAAGGGAACCTCCATACGTAGATATGTACCGGGTGTTGTTTCAGTGGCATCAAGTTTCTGAATCTCCTGTTGTATGAATGAGAACAAATTCCATTAGACGTTGTGCCTACTGTAAGTGCTACATTAATGCCGTCAGTATAGCACCATAAGGCCATGGCTTCGATTCTAGCCAGAAGACCTCGAAATTTTCCTCCACCAAGGAAATGTAGTTTAACCCTTTCGTGCATGTTGTTGTGGGTTAATGAACAGTCGTATTTTAATGATACAAACTGAGACAGAGGTATTGGTTGTAATGAATTGTGGCAAAAGGAGATAGCGAGGAAGTAACTGAACCGGGAGGAGGGTGTCCTGTCCGGCGGCCTAAAATGGGGATCGCCCATTTTAGAGACATTAACTAAGTCTGAGGCGTGCTCAGCACTCCTAAGGTCGATGTCTCACCCATCCAAATCCTTCACGTGGGTGAAGTGTGTGAGGCACAGCACTTCTGTGAAGTGTGTGAGGCACAGCACTTCTGTGAAGTGATAAGGATGACAGCACTTCCTGCCACTCATTTATTAGATAATTAAATTATTACATTTTTTTACTATTATAATTTCTATAAACTTATAGACTATTTATATGTTATTACAAAAAGGGTTGTGGTGGGTGGGATAAAAATCCCCCAAAAACTTAAACTGCTATTTTACAGAATGATTTGAGTGAGCTCTCTGACTGTGAGTCTGACAGAATGACCACCGTCAACCCTTGCCGCATTCATTTATACCATTGCCTCAAGGAGGAATTTTGTTTTGATAAGGGGGAATCTTTAGATAAGGTTTGTGTTGAGCTTTATCTTTTTTGCCGCGTGTTTTTACGCACTTTATTTATCTGGCTTTTGCATCTGACCTTGTTCACATGCCACACGAACTACACTTAATGATCGCTTTGAGGCAGGAGATAACTTTATCTTTCTATTCTGTCTTATGCCAGACGATGTTACTTGTCAAGAGGAGATATGGAAAGCCATATGTATGGAAGGGTTAACCCCTTTTATTCGCGTTGTTGGTGTGGGCATAGTCGGGAAACGCGGCCAAAGTCTTTGTTCTATGTTTTTGTTCACGTTTGTGCACCTTATTTCACCTTAACGCTTGCTGTTAAACACATTGTATTTTTGGTATAATGAAGCAATCAACCAATAGCATCGTTGCTTTATAAATATAAATGGCCGTAAAACAAAAGATTGTGCACCTTATTTGCCACCCTCAACCTAAATTGTAGCTCATTGTTACAATGTAAATTGTAGCGCTTTGATGTTCGCCACCGCGTCTCCAGACGATATAATTCTAGGGACTATTGTGTGGGACAACTTTAACTTTTTACTCTGTCTAACACCGGACAATTTTACTCGTCATCAAGGGAAGACGTCTCGAAAAGCCAGGCATGAAATTGTTAAACACACTTGATTAACCCTTTCACCCACCCACATTGTTTTTGTGGAACAACTTTATCTTTTACTCTAACGTCAGACGATTTAACTCGTCAAGGGGAGAGGTCATGGAAAGCCAAGCATGAAAGCAGAGGTGTAGGAAGATATTTCAGGTTAGGGGGGCCGAGCGCCAAAGGTGCGAGAACCCTCTAGGGGGGTCCGGGGGCATGCTCCCCCGGAAAATGTTTAATTTCTAACTCTTAAACGCGTTTTCCTGCATTTTGGGGGCAGTTCTACAACAAAATATTATGATCATAAACAACATTTTAGTTTACCTTTACTTCCTTTGTCAATATCAGACTAGTTTTAGTAGACTAGTTGCACATGGTCATGGTGCCCTGGTCTGTGTGTGAAATTTATGTACGAGAAAGTGCCACCAGCCCTGCAATTTTTTTTAAATCTATAAGCTCCGACGTTAAAGTGCACATAAACCCAACACAGTTTTCAGTTTTCTGTATATAGGACGCAAAAAGAGCTGATAAGTTATTTTACAGTTTTTGATTTGGTCCATTCATTCCAGAGATATCGCGCTTTAAACATAGCTATTTAAATGAAAAAGCCGCAAATTATAGAGGATTGGGGCGAGACACCTGTGACATCATTTAAGTAAAAAATCAAATGTAATTTGACATCATCGGCTACACTGCCGTGTTTGAGCAACCGTATACAGCATACCTATCTGGCATTACTATAATTATTAAGCTGCAAATATTCGACGAATTTTAAAGCTAAACTTAGTATGGAAAACTTTGTGCGTACACGGCTAGTGACAGAGCGATCAGAGTTGATATTTCTTTAATGACGTCATGCCTTGTCAGTTCCAGGCCCTATTTTGATCATATAATATTTGCAGCAATTTTTCGCGGGACGTTCAAATTGGAGCATTTTGCCGATGTTTGAAGCAAGATATCTCCGAAACGAATGGACCAAATCAAAAACTGTAAAATAACTTATCAGTTCTTTTGCCGTGATCTATACAAACAAATAAAAACTGTGTAGGGTTTATATGCACTTTAATTCTGGTGCAATCTGAGGCATGATCAGGCAGCAGCAGTATTGCAGTAATTACTGCAGCGGGAAAAACTCGTGCTTTCACATCTAATTTTTAGAGGGGCTCAGCCCCCTGCTTCTGGTGATTAGAGGGTGCTAGCCCCCCTTCCCCCTCCTGGTTCCTAAGGCCAAGCATGAAAGGGTTATTTGAGTGAAATGTCAAATTTTTACTTGTATTCTACATTAGGTTAGCTCAAGGTACACACATGTTTTGAATCTCTTCTGGAATAGGTCCTAAAGGAAATTCTTGTAGAACTCACCGTGTTTAACCCAGCAACCACCACTGTATTCTTGGATCTGACTACTTCTTTCACTTTTCCTTGTTTCCCTTTATCTTTTCCATCCAGTATTTCAACCTTTAATAGAATGATGATCAAACCAAAAGTATTGAAGGCAAGCTGACAAGTGTATAACTACATGTATATTCTTCGCTAAAGGCTCTATAGTTTGAGAAGTAATGTATCACACAAGAAAACACAGAGAAGTGTGTTGAAAAATGAGGTGATAGCTGAGTTTTCTAACTCACTTCGAGGTGTTTTTAAAAAATTGGATAATAAATGGCTTTCGAGTGTATGGTATAGCTTCTCAAACAAATCAGTATTTAAAGAGAAATTTGAGGTAAAACTTGTCTTAATTATTTTATGGGTGTTTATTACATGTTTTCCTCATGAATTATTAATGAGTTTGAGAAGCATATAGTAAAAACTCATCAACTCATCCCAGTTTCAACCCATTGTATTTTTTGGTATCAAACTTTCACCCCCCATCCTCTAGCATCTTTTTGAGAACTGACAATTGTTCTCTACTTCTGTTTAATATTCTGTTGAACATGGTGATCAGACCAACCAGACATGTATTAAAGGGTAACCCACCTCCCCCCTCCCACCATATCCCCCCCCACTCACCATACCCCATCTCACCATATCCCCCTCCCACCGTACCCCATTTATCGATTAATATCGTGAAAATGAATACAGTGTGATCAAATGATTACGCATATGATCATATGATCAGTGTGATCACACTGTATTCACTTTCACCAGGGTTCTGCCCACGGTGGGTGTGCCAGGTGGTGGTGCCCGGCATTCAGCAGTGCCGCCCGGCACTCACACCAAAATGGACCCTTCCACCTGGCATTTTATATATCTTTTAATTAATATACATCATTTTGTATTTTTTTGTCCTTGGTCAATTTTTTTTTTTATTGAAACAATATTATTTGGTGAAATTCAGCACCACAACGCACACAATATTAGCTACCAGACTTGTGATTCGGTGAAATATGATATTCCTTCAAAGCCAGATTGGATTGTTTGATACTTGGGTAAGGTGCTAATCACTTCACACTTTGTTTATTAATGCCTGTAAGATGATACACTGGCAGTGGTAGTCATAGAACATACGCAGGAAACCTTGCTCTAGCTTTATGTAGAGAATTCGTCATGCTGTATGTTTTAGCATGCCCTAGCATATATATAAATATATAATAAATAAGTACTTAGTACTTAATAGTAATATTTAGTTTGACAAAATTGTGAGACACATGATGTAAAGGATTATGAATTTCACTTGCTCACATTTGGAAAATATCGTTTTCAGATTACTAATTTTCACATATTCTCGGGGGGGGGGGGGAGCCCCCGGGCCTGTAGGTACCCGGCACTCGCATGCTCCTGGGCAGAACCCTGCTTTCACGATAATCTCAACCGTTTAAAAACCTTGTGCTTAAGACTCGAAGCCACTAAAGAATTTAAACTACAGTGCGGCTTTTGAACTGAAAACTTCTGTATTTTAATAGTTCTATACTGTCGACTACACCTACTAAATCTCCTCTCACGATCTTCCATTCTTTCCGCTCTTGGGGCCTTTTCTTCCTCTTGGATCCCGGTAAAGCTTTTGAAAATCTCTCGGGCAGTCGATCGTAGCCAAACGCGTTCCACGGGATTTTAATTGAACCACGAGCAACACGATTTACACCAGACATCGCTTACTAATATCAATCGTCCACCATCTTGTAAAATTTTAGTACTAGAACCCAGTCTATTTGCTTCACGTCTTCAAGTCTATTCACGTTCGTGAAGTGCTATATCACTATATCATATCGGCCTACACCAGATTCATTAATCAAGAAAAAAAACGTTCATCAGCTCGCCACATAACAAGTTAACACTTTGAAGCCTGACGACGAGTCTTTAAGGTTTATTCTGGCCACGGTTCTGGCTAACGCCAGACGATTTTATTCAGCACAGGGAGAGGTCCAGGCCTCAAAGTGTTAAACAAATAAATAATTACAAAAAAATTGGTGAACATCACAACAATAACAACTTGACAAAGCGCAAACAAATTGACAAAAAGTCCCAGCAACCCCTCCCTCCCTCTATTAAATGTACAACAATATACTGTAGATACAATTAACAATTTAAAGTTTACAGCTTGGATTGGAGTTTATAAGGCATAGATAGTAAAATGACTTTTAATGAGCCTAAAAGTTATCCATGTTTTTTCCACTTGCAAATTTTTTCGCGTGAACCGACATTTTTATTGTAAAAACTGAATAGATTTTTAATTAGTTTCAGCCGAGAGCTCATAAGAGAAAAGAAAAATTTGATTCGCGCGAATTTATTCGTACAATTTTTTTTTAGTCACCTGGTTTAGAAAGATGTGATGTAGTGAGTACCTTTGGCATTAAACGTCTAGTGCCTAGTCCTCTTGCCCCCCCGGTTTATTTAAAGGCCCTCGCAGCTTGCTACAAGTACAACCACGGGTACAACCGAAGATTTAGTCAGTAAATTTCTAGTTACAGCAAGAAAGAAGTCTTTATGTTTTCTCTAAACACAATCTTTACTAGTCCAACGATGTAAATATTCTTAACTTTGAAGCTTGGACCACTGGTCGGAATTCAATGTTGGGACAACCACCTGCATCAGATTCAGAAGCTGGCGTTCTACAGCATGACTCCTTGCAAGTCTGATCAAATGTGTGACTATGACTATCTTCATGTGGACTCAAGCATTAGACAAAGAACACCATTGCATTTTAATGATGATAGCTTGTTAAGTGCTGTGAGACCAAATAATCAGAGTTCAAAGATGAAGGGAACATTTGTAAGGTATCCAGGATCTGGTAATGGTACTCTACCAGCTTGTGACAGTATTCCTGGTTTATACACGGCAGAAAAGTTTAATCAAGAAAATGATGTGACAAGGGAACTACATCCAATGAATTTATCTTTCCAATCTGACTTTGAAGCACCAAATAGTTTTTGTGACCCAAATAGGGCAAGTTTTGTACAGTTATCTCACCCGCAGTATGGTGCAGAAAAACCAAACTGCAACCCTCAAGGAATGGTGATGTATTTGCGTGGTTTACTTTGTAAAAGTGAAGCTATTCAGTCAACTTTACACTGCAAAGTTAAAGATTCTTATAAAACAATACAGGTACGACCTTATTCAAGGAAAAGTTTAGCAGAATAGTTGCAAATAGTTAATTTATATCATTTCTCCCTCCCTTACACAGAGAAGCTGGGCTAGATGAGCTCCAACCCAGCAGTCGGCACCCCCGGCTAGATCCGCTATCCACGTTCTCTGTGGAGGCTCACAAGGCCTGGTACGGTCAAATGAGCGTATGAGTGTCCCAACACTAACGGGCAAGAAATCAGGATTAGCCTTTTCTCCTCCCAGGGTCTGAGGTAGCAATTGCCTCAATGCCTTGCTAGGTATCCACTTTTCTGGACCTCTACATGGGCCATAACCCCACCAGGGATATTGTGTCCCTGCTTTCTTTCCGCCACCACTATATCAGTTTCATTTTAAGTGTTTGGACATTAATTATGATATTTGTAATTTTAGAATCAAACTGATGTACTTTTGAAAAATGAAAGGGAAATAAATTCATTAAGTGATGAACTAAAAACATTTCAAAAATTATGTCAGGTAAGTTGATGGTATTTTAACAAGGGGTATTTGGGGGGAATTCTCTCGGGGGTCCCTGGAGGCGAATTCCATCATGGGACCTTGGGGTCAAATTTTGTCAGTGGTCCCCCACTAGAAACCGTCTGGATTCTCTATGGAAACCATTTCCAGGAAACCCTGACAGAAACTGTCCCCAGGGACCCCCTATGGAAACCATTCCCAGGGACCCCCAATGGAAACCATCCATGGGGACCCGCAATGGAAACTGTCCCTGGGGACCCCTAATGGAAACCATCCCCAGGGACCCCCAATGGAAACCGTCCCCAGGGACCCCCAATGGAAAATGTCCCTGGGGATCCCTGATTGAAACCGTCCCTGGGGACCCCTGATGGAAACTGTCCCAGGGGACCCAAAATGGAAACTGTCCCCAGGGACCCCAAATGGAAACTGTCCCCAGGGACTACTGATGGAAACCGTCCCTGGGGACCCCTAATGGAAACCATCCCTGGGGACCCCCAATGGAAACCATCCCTGCGTACCCCAATGGATACCGTCCCCAGGGACCCCCAATGGAAACCATCCCCAGGGACCCCCAATGTAAACTGTCCCTGGGGACCCCTAATTGAAACCGTCCCTGGGGACCCCGGATGGAAACTGTCCCAGGGACCCCTGATGGAAACTGTCCCCAGGGACTCCTGATGGAAACCATCCCCAGGGACCCTTGATGGAAACTGTCCTCAGGGATCCCTGATGGATACAGTCCCAAGGGACCCCAAATGGAAACTGTCCCCAGGGACCCCTGATGGAAGCTGTCCCCAGGGACCCCTAATGGAAACTGTCCCCAGGGACCTCTGATGGAAACTGTCCCCAGGGACCCCTAATGAAACTGTCCCCAGGGACCTCTGATGGAAACTGTTCCCAGGGACCCCTGATGGAAACTGTCCCCAGGGACCCCTGATGGAAACTGTCCCCAGGGACCCCTGATGGAAACTGTCCCCAGGGACCCCTGATGGAAACTGTCCCTGGGAACCCTTAATGGAAACCATCCCCAGGTACCGCTGATCGAAACCATCCCCTGGAACCCCCAATGGAAAGTGTTCCCAGGAATCCCTGGTGGAAACCATCCCCAGGAACCCCCAATGAAAACCATTTCCAGGAACCCTTAATGAAACTGTTCCCAGGGATCCCAATGGAAACCATCCTCAGGGACCCTCGACGGAAAGTTTGCATGAAAACGAGGCTTTTGGGTTGCCTATTCGAAGTTTAGGGCTATGACGTCCTGTCCTGTCTGAGGAGTAATTTCACAAAGAATGAATACCTTAGTTAGAAACACGTGTTACTCGGGCTACCTATGTTAGTTGCACAAAAAGTTGAACTGCTTTGCCTTTTGATCAAGGTGTTCTTGCACGCTGTTGGTTGATAAACTGACTGGCTGACTTAGTTACTTAATTTATAGTTTAATAGCAATCAGATGTGGCTGACAACTGTCTTGATCGTAGCCTGTGAACAGGCTCTCTCTGTGGGGGTGAGAGGAGGGAGCGGCTTCTGCACCCTTCTCCCTGAACCCCACAGAGAGAGCCTGTTCAGCCTGTGAACAGGCTATCTTGATTGTAAACATGTTCACCACTGTGAAGTGTGCACCACATTCGGCCTTTCATCTGATCTTCCTCGGCCCGCTCCTACTCTGTGGAGGAGACCCTGCCACCTGTCCATGATGCAACGAGGGCCTGCGGAGGAGGCAGGAGGAGACTAGCCTAGTACCCTGGCCCAATTTCAAAAGAAATATGGGCCAGGTAACCACTAATCTCATTCTCGCGTCATCAGGGCTAAATCCACTTATGACGATTGCAGTGTTACTCATAGCCACTAAAAACGCGCGAAATTTCAACCAATAGGAAAGCAGAAGTCTTTAGTGGTTACCTGGCCCGTATTCTTTGATTGGGCCAGGGTACCAGGCCAGGAGTAGACCTCCCCATTTTGCCAGTTAGTAGCCCGAGTAAACGCCTGATCCAGGCGTCTTGTTATTTTATAAATGATGAAAGGTACATTGATATAACGTGGAATTCTTTTATAGAATTTTCAAACCAATGAACAGATTTTGAAGATGAAAAATAAACAACTAGAGACAGCAAACCAAACGAATATGGTTCAACAAGAAATTCTTCAGAACAGGTATCTAGAAGAGTTGTTCAGTAGTTTTAAATAAATTTTAATTTGATTTTAATTTTTAGAGGTACATCTTTTATCAGATAGTTTTTGTGCCGTTCCAGCTCCAGTTTGAACGGTGTTCGAAATCGTTTCGGAAGTAAATTAAAGGGCAATAGCACTAAAAATTAAGTTTGTCTAATTTGAAAGAACTCATAAAATTGTAATAGAAGATCCTTTACAACTTTTTCGTATCTCTCTTCGTTTTCAAGATATTTCAATTTGTTTGATATGTAAATGAGATGGTCTCTGACGTCAGGTGTGGGGTAAAATATTTTCACATGTAGCAAAACCAGTTATATCTCTAAGTTTGTTCAACTAAATCATTTGAAACTGTGCACATAAGAACTCCTTGCGACGCTGAACATTTCATGTTAGATTTTGTTAGATATGTAAGTGATTTTGCTCTGTATGAAAATATTTTACCCCACTCCTGACGTCAGAGACCATCTCATTTACATATCAAACAAATTGAAATATCTTGAAAAAGCAGAAAGATATGAAAAAGTTGTAAAGGATCTTCTATTACAATTTTATGAGTTCTTTCAAATTAGACAAACTTAATTTTTAATGCCAATCCCCTTTAATAGAATAGAGCGTGGTGATTGGGTGTATCGTACGGCATCATTATATCGGTGCACCAATATGGCCGCCGTGACGTCAGATGGAAATCAAGAATATATTATGCACTTTGATTTGTAGTAGTGCAGGTTGTAGATACGTGCATCGGTAGTGGTGCATGTATTCTAGTTCCAGCGCATTTTATCATGCAAATGAAGGTAAGGGGGGGGGGCGCAGTGGCGTAACTTTGGGCTAGGGTTCCCCTGGCTCAAACTGAAAAGCCCCCCGGCCCCGGGGGACCTAAGGCGCGAAGCCCCCGAATTTAATTTCACATGCCCCAGACGTGCATTTTCGGCGATTTCTGCGAGGAATTTTCCAAAGCATTAATCGGTATAACAAGGGGAAATTCATCATTATATATATCAAACGTTTGTTGGATTATAAGAATATTTATCAACCCGTTAATACCGGCAGGTAAAGCCGTCTTATATCAAGAATATAGTCACTGACGAAAATACCGTCATCACGTAACTACACACAAAACAAAACAAACTAACCTGACTCTTACACTGCTGCATTAACAGCAAAAATAAAACAATTTGTTTTTATGATTTGGGTGAACACAAAAATGGTTAGTCTAACTTCTAACTGCATGCCCAAAAACGGTAATTTGACCGTGAGCAAAAGGCCTGGGGGACAAGCAGCAGAATAGAAATCCATTTTCGTATCTGGCTCAGGGCCCCCCTGTGACCAGGGGGCCCCTGGCTCTTGCCGGGCAGCGCCTATAGGAGTTACGCCACTGGGGGGGGGGACGACGTTCCTGGTATTTGCTCGTCCTCTCAATATCATGCACTCAGTTTTGATGTTAAAGCTTTGCCATCCCGTAACGAAGGTAAATTCACCCTAATCTTGCTGAACCTGACCATAGTAGTCTTCGCTAAGGTTTGCTGGGTCATTTCGGCAATAATAGTTGTGAATTTTTTAATTAAAAGTCTTAAAACATCCGAGATAAATTTCCAGCAAAACGGTGTCAACGTTTTTTTTATATGTCGAGTTAGTACTGATTTTATTGACGACCAAAGTTGAAAATGCTGTTCTTCGACCAATATTCGGACAAAATAAGTCATAAAACCGAACCAGGCAATAAATAAAAAACCGCTGACACCGTTTTGCTGGAAATTTGTCTCGGAATCGAACTGCGAAAAATTCTTTTTGACAAAATAAATTATGGTTTTGTTCTTAAGTCGCCCTGAGTGAAGCCCTCTGGTTTTACTTGAAAAATTTGCAACTATTATTGACTTGACATGGTACGTTTGCGAGCTTTGTGTAATGTAACAGACGTTCGTCAAACTCAATTACTCAGAAAATATTTCTGAGAACCTGCAACCTTCTAATGACCGGTTTAAACGCTCTAACCATTGAGCTTCCGAGGCTCTGATGGAGAGCTAAGGTTGCAAATTCATAGTCATATGTGCTCCTATTAAAGTGGTAGCGTTTCCATATGAGATGTTGTTAAGTGTGGTCATAGTTAATAGAAAATAGACATGGTTTGGAAACCCGGCAAACTTCAAAGCGGTTAACAATCAAGCTATGATTCATGTTGAAAGGTACATGAAGGTGCCAAATCCTTTGTTTTAGGTTTATTAATATTTAAACAGTACGGTTGAGTGATTGAACCCAAACGTTGCTATTGGATGATTGCTTCATTATACAGAAAACACAATATGTTCAGTAACCGTGAAAGTGCAAAAATTTCCATAAACCTGAACAAAAACATAAAACAATGACTTTTGTTGAGCTTCCAAACCATGTCTATTTTCTATTAACTATGGTGTGGCTCAATGGTTAGATATATATATAAATCATTCTAGTTACGTGCATCTGCAGTTTGTAGGCACGTAATATGCACCGTTTTTAAGTACGTAATGCACTTTGTAGATACTGTGCATCGGTAGTATAGTGTATTCTGGTTCCAGTGCATTTATTATGTAAATGGCAGATAGGGGGGCGGCGTCCCTGGTATAGGCTCGTCCTCTCAATATCACTTAGTTTGGATGTTCAAACAATTCAATTTAAAGCGATGCTATCTAAAGCTGAAGGTTAAGGCGGCATCTGAGGTTCAAAAATAAACAGGACAAGTGTGTTTCAATGTTTAACTTGCCCAATCAAAATTTGCATTGCTTAAAGGCAAAACACTGTGCAATCCAACCAAGGCTAATACTCACCAACAACACTCGTACAAAGCAGTGGGCAGCACCGTAGTACGCCATTTTAGCAACACTCGTAGCGAGTAGTGGGCAGCACCGTAGTACGCCATTTAGCAACACTCATAGCGAGTAGTGGGCAGCACCGTAGTACGCCATTTAGCAACACTCGTACAAAGCAGTGGGAAGCACCGTAGTACGCCATTTAGCAACACTCATAGCGAGTAGTAGGCAGCACCGTATAGTACGCCATTTTTAGCAACACTCATAGCGAGTAGTGGGCAGCACCGTAGTACGCCATTTTAGCAACACTCATAGCGAGTAGTGGGCAGCACCGTAGTACGCCATTTTTAGCAACACTCATAGCGAGTAGTGGGCAGCACCGTAGTACGCCATTTAGCAACACTCGTATAGAGCAGTGGGCAGCACCGTAGTACGCCATTCCTAGCAACACTCGTATAGAGCAGTGGGCAGCACCGTAGTACGCCATTTAGCAACACTCGTGTAGAGCAGTGGGCAGCACCGTAGTACGCCATTCCTAGCAACACTCGTATAGAGCAGTGGGAAGCACCGTAGTACGCCATTTAGCAACACTCGTGTAGAGCAGTGGGCAGCACCGTAGTACGCCATTTAGCAACACTCGTGTAGAGCAGTGGGCAGCACCGTAGTACGCCATTTAGCAACACTCATGTAGAGCAGTGGGCAGCACCGTAGTACGCCATTTTAGCAACACTCATAGCGAGTAGTGGGCAGCACCGTAGTACGCCATTTAGCAACACTCGTGTAGAGCAGTGGGCAGCACCGTAGTACGCCATTTTTAGCAACACTCGTATAGAGCAGTAGGCAGCCCGTAGTACGCCATTTAGCAACACTCATGTAGAGTAGTGGGCAGCACCGTAGTACACCATTTTAGCAACACTCGTAGCAAGTATAGTGGGCAGCACCGTAGTACGCCATTTTAGCAACACTCGTAGCAAGTATAGTGGGCAGCACCGTAGTACGCCATTTTAGCAACACTCGTAGCAAGTATAGTGGGCAGCACCGTAGTACGCCATTTTAGCAACACTCGTAGCAAGCAGTGGGCAGCACCGTAGTACGCCATTTTTAGCAACACTCGTAGCGAGTAGTGGGCAGCACCGTAGTACGCCATTTTTAGCAACACTCGTAGCGAGTAGTGGGCAGCACCGTAGTACGCCAATTTTAGCAACACTCGTAGCGAGCAGTGGGCAGCACCGTAGTACGCCAATTTTAGCAACACTCGTAGCGAGTAGTAGGCAGCACCGTAGTACGCCGTAGTAAGGTTTTGACAGGATACACACACAATTAATATACAAATATTAAATAATCATGCCTCTTGCTCTAATGCTGTGGCAAAATTGTCAATGCAATTCGAAGTGCTTAAGATTATATTAAAATACTCATTAATAATTCATGACAAAATTCAAAATAAATCATTACCGTAGCAGTGGTTGTAAATCGGATACAGCATCGTCCTGATTTACACTAACTTTAGCTTCGATTTTCTCGTCTAAAACAGACCATATCCCCAAAATAGTTGGTGAACTTGATTACTTAGATGCATTTGTATTTTAAGAAAGATACAGCATTCCCATCCGAGCTGTATCTATTACCTACAATATTCATATAACAAAAATTTGACGTGCTATTGTATTAGTATCTCTACAAAGAGGACATTCAGTTCCACAGTCACTATAAACCAATGTTGATACTGTTCAGACTTATTTGCGATCTTACATCTTTACCTAACTCACAGTTTACTATGCTCATAAGAATGTCAAGAATGGATTCTTTAAGATGACTTTCCAGCCAAACGTTTCAGTCAATTCACAAGGGGTATGTTATTTCCCTTCTTGGCAATGATTTGATAGACGGTCGGTGTTAAAAGTGTAACTGTTCCATCTTTGTTGACAAACTTCGTTGCGAATGCTTTGCGTTTCTCGGGCAATACATTGCTTCCATCGAAATAATCTGAGACACAGTACCAGGTTAGAAAGTCATCCAGCGTCGAGAATGAGTGGGCAGTCACATCGTATTCACTAGATAATATTACAAAGCCCGCTTTCTTAAGAAGTGACTCAGTGACCGATTTCTCCACGAACTGAACGGGTGGTTTGTTTCTTTCGATCTCGTTATCTGGAAGCAGCTGAGAAGCCTCTGCCATAATCTCCGGATCCCTTTCCAAACTTTGAATGGCTATTAGTGCACCCGGTTTCAAACATTTAAATGCTGTTTCGAGAAACGCTTTTTTTTCTTGACTGGTGAGCCATTGGAAAACAAAATTACTGAAGTGTAAATCATAATATTCTTGGTTAAAATGAGGGAACTGGCTTGAGCTTTGACCGAAAGTGAACGAAAGGTTTCTCTTAATGTGAGAATGATTTTCAACAGCAACCTTGATTCTCTCTTTATCAGGGTCTACACCAACTACGTGTCCTTCTGTACCAACCTGGTAAGCCATAAATGCTGTTAAGTCGCCAGTTCCACAACCCATATCCAGTATTTTTCCCCCTCCTTTCAAATCCAACGACGTTAGAAGTCTTTTGCCAGATTCTACATGTTGGTCGTTGATTTCAGAGTATTTCTCGGCGATATATTTGTAGTCACGGTGCTTCGCTAAAGCAAAGGCCATTTCGGATAGAACTGTTCCAAACTATAGAGTCCTGAGCTACAGTAATGGACCTTTTACCACAGAATAAAGAACTGAGCAGAAGGGCCACTCGGGTCGGAATCTTTGAAGTTTTTGTCCCCGCGCTGGTTACTGAAAACCACTTCCGGAAAATCTCGCAGTTAGTAGTAAACCTCAATATCGTTCCCAGAGCCCACGTTCCCCTTACCCAG
This sequence comes from Paragorgia papillata, assembly GCA_035771165.1. Classification (NCBI taxonomy): domain Eukaryota; kingdom Metazoa; phylum Cnidaria; class Anthozoa; order Scleralcyonacea; family Coralliidae; genus Paragorgia; species Paragorgia papillata. The sequence goes on from JAWNZC010000140.1 coordinate 1,772,477, forward strand.
CGGGTGGGAAACGAGAGGCTCTGGGATAATCCGTTCACGCCATCACAGGATTCTTGTTATCCGGAAGAAGAGTTATATAGAGTTCACTGTGTTCATCAGCCAATGAAATATCGATGTGAAACGGATTATCCCAGAGTCTCTCGTTTCCCGGGTGGGGAACGTGGGCTCTAAGAACGAGATTGTAGTAAACCTAGGATAAAACGCGGATCCAGATTGGCGGAATGGCGGATTGGGGGATAAAACGCGGATTGGAGGTGCATATACCGTAAAGTTCCCAAAGTAACGACCTCCCCCCCCCCGAAAGTAATTATAAAATTCAGTGTTTGCTAATAAATCCCGAAAATAACGATACCCCCGAAAGTAGCGACCCCCCGAAAGTAACGACATGAATGGCTGCTAAATCCGAAAGTAACGAAGGAAGAAGTGGCTAATACATGGTCAATGGGAACAAAACATGCTTATTGTTTGGTTTTAAGTCAGTTTTAACACCAATGTCTAACACTTTTACCGCCATTCCATATATATATATATATATATGTATATGTATATATTATATACATATACCGTAAAGTTCCCAAAGTAACGATGTCGTTACTTACGGATTTAGCAGCCATTCATATCGCTACTTTCGGGGGTCGTTACTTTCGGGGGGGTCGTTACTTTGGGAACTTTACGGTATACGCACCTCCAATCCGCGTTTTATCCTCCAATCCGCGTTTTATCCCCTAATCCGCGTTTTATCCTCCAATCCGCGTTTTATCCTCCAATCCGCGTTTTATCCCCCAATCCGCCATTCCGCCAATCCGGATCCGCGTTTTATCCTAACCCGTCGACCGGGTTTCTTCTAGTCCATTGTCTCAGCGCTTCGGCTAATTTGGCGAAGTCCCACTTATCCCAATCTGGCTCGGTGCGTACTAAGTCTCCCCGAATGCCTGGCAGCTTGTCCAAAGTCATTGACACCGCGCCATTGACTTGTTCAAGTTTTTTCAATGTTTCTAATGCTTGCACGCAATACATTAGTTTCTCACTGAAGTCGTGGATCTTCTTCGGGTTTGCATTGTGTACGGTTGGTAGATCCAAAATCTCCCGAGTATAGACTTTAACTATCTCTGATTCTTTGCCGTACTTGTCTTGAAGAATGCTTTTTGCACGATTATAACCTTCCGGTGTGAAGGGCAACGCTTCTACAATGTGTCTCACCTTAGTGTCGAGTAACTCGCGAAGGTACACAAACTTCGTGATGGGAGCAGCCATGGTTTTGTCAATGTTCTCCGTGAATTGTCCCCAAAACTCGGCCAATCCATGTATGTGCCTTCAAACTTTGAAATTACCAGCTTTGGTAATTTTGCTTGTGTTCCGATCGCAGTTCCAGTCGACTTCGCGTTGCTTTGGCTTTGTTTTACGGTTTTGTGTTCGGCTTGAATTTTCAGTTTTGTCTCAAGGAGTTTGACCTCGAACTGGATCTTCTCTTCACGCTTGGTCGTCTTTTGTTTCTTCTTGTTCTCATCCAGCCATTGCTTCGTCGCTCGGACGTGGCTGTCTGCCTGTTCTATTTCGTTGTTGATGTTATTGTTCCATTCAGTGATGTCCTCTGTCGCTGCGATTTTCTTTGCTTCTACTGTAAGACGAAGATTGTCCACTTCGTTGATGATTGCTCGAAGGGTCGCTTGGTGTCGCGCAATGCTTTCTTCGTCGGCTTTCGCTAGAACTTCGTCGGTTCGTTTAGTCGGCGTAATCTGAAGTTGAGTTAATTTTGTCTCAAGCGCAGCGAGTTGCGCTGTTGTTTCCATTCTTGTCGAGGAATCTCCCGGATCCCGTCGGAGGTGCCACGTTTAGTAAATTGCTCTTTACTAAGAGGGTTGATCAACCACAGACACGACTTTCGTTAGGTTGCGTTTATTGACAGCTCTCACTCACGTTCACTCGCTAGGACGGTCGCTCAGTCACTCTCTCATTTTGCCAAAAAGCCTCTCTTATCACATAACTCACGCCTAAAATAAATCTGTACTAGAAATACATGAACGCAACAACCCCTCGCCTGCTTTTACATTCTTTTTTAAAACACCCACCCACCCCCTGATTAAAATAAGCACTCCTAATATACAGCCAATACAAAAACAAACAGATATGAAAACAAATGATGTTAAATCCTTGGGATATTAAATTATACAATTTATGGATAGGTCGATAGGATGACAAAACTGTTTTAAATCATTTAATGAAAGTTGAACATATCAAAGCAAAATTTAGATTTCATTATTAAATTCTGGTTGTAAAAAATATATTGTTTTTAGGAGGTTTCAAAAGGGATTAATTTTAGCAAGCCTTTAAATGGCTTCTCTATGCATGTACATTTTGCAAAGGCAGTATTAAAAGTAATTAACAGCTCAGAAATTACATTTATAATAGAGTCTGAGATAAAAACAATTCAGTAGAATCGGATTCCAGAAAGAAGAATTCAAAAGACAACGTTTCAGTCGAAACACAGCCAAGAAAACCAACAAAGCCCATGCGTATTTTTAATAATAAAAAGTGCATGTACGTCCACCACGGTTAATATAAGCCTTAAAGGTAGTGTTTTAAGTTAGCTTTAGTTAAGCTGACTTATGGTTTGGATGAGCAAAGGGAAAGCACGAAAACGTGAAGCTGAATATTGTTTAGGTTAAGCGAAAACTTGAAAACAACAAGAATCCTACCGTTAACCACTTTAAGATGACTTGACCGGCCATGGACCATAGAAATAATATACCTAGAATGCGGGCTCCTATCTCCTGTCAGTCAAAAAATTGTCGCCACAAAATGGCGGATTTATAAGGGCAAAAGGAACTCGCCCTAGGACTTTTTAACAGTTTTTTACACGGCCGCGGTTGATAACCGGTGTGGACTGTGGAGTGGACGATGATGTGTTTCAGCACTGAATTTCTTTGTTTTTTACGCCGGGAAATTTACGGGATTAGTGAATTTAAAGATAAAGGCATGTGAAGTGCAATATCCTTCGCCAAAACATTTCGAACATCAAACTCTGGTTGTAGAAATGGCGACAATAGCGGCCTTTTACTGTAATACGAATGTCGAATGGTTTTAGTGTTTTTACTGTTTTACATTATATATATTTTAATGATTCCCACTTGCCAATCTGTATGTGATTTATACTGAATGTGGAGGATTAATCCAGGAGACAGTAAGGGTTTTGTTCTTTTTTATCCAATCTAATAGGGATTCTAGCTTGTGATTTTTGAAATATAAAATGTTTTATGCACCAGTCATACTTTTTATACATCAGTCTTTTTGACATCTATTTATATTGACATCTTAAATCCGTGTTTTTCTTAAGATTTTCTCCTAGTTTCCATTACGTATTTGATTATTTTCTTTTCTTTTAAACGGGCTTCCTTTGATGCAGACAATTTCTGAGTTTCAAGTTTAGCATGACTGCATGAGCCTATCTTTTTGTTGCTTTTTGTAATTGTGGTGAATTGATCGAAATATAATTTTGAACTTACAGTTTTTAGTACGTTCGTTTAACAAAGCAAGAGTCTTGCAAATTGTTTTATTTTATGCTAATGTATATGTGGCTGATTTGTTGTCATGCATGTATCCAATTTATCCCTGAAACGTCCTCCAATTCTTTATTTTGAGAGGCGATCATTGTTGTATATATATCCCACCCCTTGCAAAATTCAAAATGGCGGATCTATAAGGGCAAAATTAATTTAATTTGGACACCTGTCACGTGACAGAGCACGCATTCTAGGTATATTATTTCTATGCCATGGACTCACGGAGTGTCTTCAAACCAGGGCTACATACACTGCAGATCGAGTTTTTGTTTACCATACGGCGTTTGGTTTCTTCAAGATCTCTGGTTTCTCTTCAAGATATATTAAACGGGTTGTTTGTATCCTTTTCTTCGTGCTCCATTTCATTTCGTTTCGTTTAAATAAACGAAAGCAAAACACTATTTGTTTGAGAGTTTATCTGAGTTTTCTTCGTCGCTAGTCACCAGTGTCCAACTATTCTTACCGCGTGACACCGTGCCATACATATATATATATATAAACTATTTCCAGATTTCGTCTCCCTCGCTTTTTCTCCACGCGTGTAAAGTGGACTACACGCATGTCGAGATTAGCACCCTCACCGGGCTCCGGGCCTTCGGCCCTACGCCCGGGCTCGGGGATAATTGCCTTAAAAGTTATTAATTAAATCAATCAGTGTCTCATAGTAATTATTTCATAAACCCCAATTATCTTGAATATTGAAAGACATATCCACGCAGTCTCCGACATATGTATGTACTGTTGTTTTATACTATAAATACAAGCGTGCAGTGACTGCATATATACATGCATGCAATACTTTCTCGTGTTCATCTCAGCATCACATAATCAAACCATACAAGGTGTTTATACTATAATAATTCCGTAACGCGTTTCGACTTTGTCGCCTAAACGACAAGCTTTCCAAGGACGAAGAAACAGTGTGAGCGCTTGTTTGGCTTCGGATTAAAGATCTTTCTGAAATCTGAATGCCCTTTTAACTATTAAATGTTTCAAGTGTTTACGTGTTAGGCGCTCGGCTAAGATGTTTTAGCTATAAGTTTACACGCAGAAATCCACTGTGCTTGGGATTTTTTATGTTACATGTAGACGTATTCAATACTTATTCAAAAAACGCGTCGAACATTGATATATTGAGACGCATCAATGCATGTGTTACTAGAGTCTAAAACATAGACATATAAAACATAAAAATATCATTTTTTTAAAAAATGCGATTAGCGTCCGCGTTTCCTTTTTTTGCCGATTTACGTAAACGTGAGTTCAAATATTTTAGTACTATAGGTTACCTAAATGGTATGTGAATGCTGCCTTTGGTAATGTGGCAGAGTTGTGGGTTTTCTGACATGTGGGAGGAGAAGGCTTGGTGGTTGCGTGTTTCTGACTTTCTGTATGCATTTTAAACACAAGAAAGATAAATTCAAGCAGTAAAAACAATATTTTTATTGTATATTTTTTAAAGCAATAGAATGCAACTGTAAAATGTTGAATATAAATGTAAAGCTAAAATGTCTTCTTAAAATAAACATACACATCTTCGCACATCAGATTCAGATTAAACAATTGTTTAATACAATAATGACTAACTGACTCATTGAGAACTATGTAGACTAAACTTCACGGCTTGTTGCTGCCCCCGTCAGGGCGCAGCAACACTAATCTTGATGTGCCTTTGCGTTCACTCGTGCCCAGTCTTTTGGCCGAGCTATGTATGGTCGACACTATCTCGATCTCTTTGGATTTTTGGATGTGGATGGATGGCTGGATGGATGTGTCGGCAATAGACCCTTTCAAGGTAGTTTCCGCCATGACGAAAGGGGTGCAAATCCATTGGGGCGAGCGCGCGGCCCTGCCTATTTATCCTTGTTAAAATCATGGTTAAACTCGTAGAGCAAGAAGTATATCGCTTCGGTTTTTGTCAAATTCGTCTTTAATCGTCGTTTGGAGCAGTTTTCTGTGAGCTGGAATATTCGTTTCTTAATTCGAAACCATTATCGCTGACAATCAACCCGAAGAATTTACGAATATTTACGAATACGAAGATTTCCTCAGCTGAACAGTGACTGTGTTGTTATGGCGGGCACCGAACGCGGCTGTTTGTCTTAGACAAAACGCCTTGCTGTGCAGTGCGATACTGTAAACAGCAAGGCGTTTTGTCTAAGACAAACAGCCGCGTGCGGTGCCCGCCATAACAACACAGTCACTGTTCAGCTGAGGAAATCTTCGTATTATAGCGTTTCTTCGGGTTGATTGCCAGCGATAATGGTTTCGAATTAAGAAACGAATATTCCAGCTCACAGAAAACTGCTCCAAACGACAATTAAAGACGAATTTGACAAAAACCGAATGGATATATACTTCTTGCTCTACGAGTTTCACCATGATTTTAACAAGGATAAATAGGCATGGCCGCGCGCTCGCCCCAATGGTTTTGCACCCCTTGCGTCATGGCGGAAACTACCTTGAAAGGGTCTATTGCGCAATCTCTAGATTCTCTAAAGTGGCTTAGTGCGTATGTTCGGCTGATAGCCTGACACGCGTACGTGAAGAATTGTTGTCGTTGAACAACTTTACCAACTGTCCAAATATACAAATTGCTAGATGTGGAACTGCTGACTGTGTAGTCTAACATTCAGAACACTATCATCTTGCAAACTATTAATCATGTTATTGTTCCTGTTATTTTTAAAGAAAAATATATTTTCTATTTGTTTTGTCCCATTGATCTATCTGCATATGTACATGGCTGTTTGTTGATTTGATATATCAAAAATATGTATAATTATTACTATAGCCAGCACCAGAAAATCTTAATTCTCAATGTTTAGTCTTTCCTGCCTGAAGGTCATTTGAGAAAAATGTAGTAAGTGGGTCTTCTGACCCTAGCAAGTGAAAGTTACTGCTACTAGCAACCTTGAAGCAACATGACTCTGCACTGCACCACTCCTGTTCGTGGCTGCCAGGCCCTGGTACGTGTTGACCTACTGTACTGTACTATACTATAAGTATAAAATCAGAGTATATCCAGAATTTTTCAGTAGCATATTAGGACTCCATTTGGTCCTTCAGGCAGCACGATAGTAACTTCTAGTCTTTAGGATATCTTGGTAGCGTTTGGGCTAAAGGTCTTTGGGAGAGGCTATATATTAATTGAAAAGATGCATACGCACCCGCTCCTCAGTATTGGCCATTTGACAGTTCAAATGTCTGTTGTAATGAAATAAAATTGCAATTGACTAAAGACATTTGTCTAATTTTACATGATATTCACAATTAGCATACTGCATACATACCTGAAAACCTGTTCGCTCGACAGTCCCAGAGGGCAGTCCAAACGAAAAGAACGCATGTACTTCGCGCGTTGTATTCTGGTTAGTTGTTTTCGCACTGCATTTTGGGTCTATAGCAATTAGACCACAATGCAATGCGCCAATGAAAGATTTGAAAAAAGCCCCACTACATTATTTAGGTTTGCTGCCTTGCTCGCTCGCTGCGGCAGCAATTAGGCGTTAGAGACTGGGGTTAATCGTTAGAAATTAACGATTATTGTTATTTCTATACGTGAGACGTAAGAGTACATGTTGAAGGGAAAAAGAAGGCAGAAGGGTGCAGTCAATTTACAGCGTTTTTGCTCAGACAAGAGTGTTAAACCATTCGAATCAATATTTCTGAAACCTGAATAGCCTTTGAATTAATGTTTGAAGTGTTAACATGATAAGCGCTGGGCCGAGATGTTAATTAAGCGATATAAGTATCATATTTTTTAATGCGATTATAGGGACTTTGCAAGTTGTCAATTTGTCAGTTCTGTTTTCAACGTTGTTTATGTCTCGCTCATCTTGCAGATAGTTTTCAATAGTCAGCAAGTTATCAGATTGTGAGCATGAGTAATACTTTTCAGTATTAAAATTCAATAAATCATATAAATCGTTTATAATCAGTTTGTCTTGATCGAGACAGCGGAATATTAACCCAGATCTAAATATACTGTAAATAGCTCAGCACCGTTTAGTGTAGATTTGCCGCCATCGAGATATGCAGTTGTAAGCGTAGTGAGCACAATTTTCAGCCACATGACTGATTAATAACAGTGTTCTAAGTCACTTGTGATCTTCTAAAAGCTTCAAGACGGAGCAATACCAGATCGATAGCACACCGCGTGGTTTCGCAAAGCCTATCGAGATGATGCAATAATTGCAATTTGTCGACCAGAAAAATAATACCGAAACGCCACCGAAACCTAGACTCGGCTACCTGTGGTAGCCCGAGTAATAAAAATAATAATAATAGATAGGTAATTGAATGTCATGAAAATTTAAATATTTAGATTCACTGAAATAGTAATTTAGCCTCTGAACGTGTTGTAATTAGTAATACAACCAAACATTACGTCTAAATAAATATTTTGAATAATACAACTACCTCAAGTTTTGTGCTGGGCCCTTATATATGTCACAAGATTCTCTAGTATTTTCAGTATGTTTTGGTATGTTTGCAAGAAATTGAATTTACAATCCACAATTAGTTATCTTAGACTCTCACGTCAAATAAATACCAGTTTCCGCATGTACGCATTGCGTACCTATTTTTTATATTGGCTGTATATAATCAGGAGTGTTTATTTTAATCAGGGGGTGGGTTGGTTGGTTGGGTTGGTGGTGGTGTTTCAAAAAAGCATGTAAAAGTGGGTGAGGGGTTGTTGCGTTTATGTATTTCTAGTATTTATGTAAATACAAAGCGATTTTCTTACTTTATTAATAACTCGTTCCTGTGCGAGAGCTTCCCCAGAGCTGAATAAAATCGTCTCGCATTAGCCAGAATAAAATACTAAAGACCAATTCGGACAGGAAACTGGGCTGACTCGTGTCACGAAATTCTTTCCTCGGGCACAAAAGAAGATTTTAATCAACGTTATAGGATTAGTTTACATCTAAACTAAACCAATTCTTCTTTGTATAGGTGTATGTACCACAGAATACCACACAAATTTACATGTTCCATATCTTTTGTAAAATACATATAATATGGCCTGTTAATATTTTTTAGTATAGTTTTTCACTGTATTTTTTCTTCCCTGGGGGTTTTGGGGCTAGATTTGGTAGACTTTATTATTTTTTTAATTGAACATTCTGTGGAAAAAAGCCTAATGTACCACAGAATACCAGTGCAGAAAACACACAATAAGTAAGTAAGGAACGGTTTATCAAATTGTACCAGGATTTGGTGTACCAGGATTTGGTGTGTCATGTTGTGTGCTAATACTGTTGGATGTAAAAAAATATTGCTAACTTAAGTGAAAGGTAAATACTAAAATCACTACAGAATACCAGTGGTGTGTACCACAGAATACCAGTTTTTTATCAGTAATTTTCAGTTTTCCGATAGTAAAACTGATTACTCAGCGTGATTCCTGTATAGTAATACTATTGTATTGCATTGAAAAACATTAACTTTACCTGTTTATTCTGTTAGCTAAGCTGCCTGATATTCAGGCTTAACAACTTAAAATCAAAAGTTTTCCGTACTAAAAAAGACATAAAAAATGAATTTACCAAGTCAAAAGTTTTCCATACGAAAAAAGACACCAACAAAAGATGGAAGGGGACTTTCCTGTCCTAACAACAGATCTGAAGAAAGAAGTCGCAAGAAAGAGAATATCAAGAAAGGAGTCGCAACTAAATGAAGCAGTTATATGGTGCAAAGAGAATACGGTACGAGGATACTCCGCAATTAAATCTGGTTTGTTTCCCTTGATAAAGAACCGCCGTACAATCGATAAACGACTTGATGGTAAAATAATCACTGGTCAGGAAAAGAACTATTGTAGCATCTTGTTACCAGATGAAGAGGCCACCCTTGTGCAATATGTCATAAACAAAAAACCGATGTTATCAAGGTATAAACAGAGCTGAACTTAATGAACTCATTATAAAGATTCTGAGCATTCGTGACCACTTAAACAAGACCAAGAAAGGAGGACGAAATTACAGAGCTCTGTCTCGGAATGCAAAAAGCGCTCTTGCGAATAAGAGGTTTGTACCAACAGAGAAATACATGAATCTATATCAAGGTCATGATAAAGACCACAACTACAGAATTAGCTATACCAAATTATTTCATCTACTGTAGGGTTGGTCGAGCATTTTGGAAAAGATGGGACGCAAAGCGTGCTAACCTGACAACCAAACGACAAGGAAACATATCTATCAACAGAGCTTTAAACTGTACGCTGGAAATGGCAATCATCCATTTAGGGAAGTATATATATACCGTTTGTTTTGTGTTTTCCCCCTAATGGTATATACCCATAGTCCCATAGTATTATATATATATATATATATATATATATATATATATATATATAATATATATATATATATATATATATTTCTAAAATTCATTAATAATTCATGAGGAAAACACAAAGAAAAATCATGAGCGTATCGGATCTATATATGTGATATAGACTCGCTCTAAGTTTCTCGCTGGTTTTTAACGGCTGGGATAAGCTTAAGTGATTCTTTTTAGAAGCCATTTAAAAACCTTGCAGTACGGGCTTTATCGGCTCTAAAACACTCGGCTATCGCCTCGTGTTTTATATCCGATAAAGCCCTCCTGCGCGGTTTATAAATATTACATATAATATTTAAGAAATAGAAAATGGCCGCCCGTGTTTATATAGCCTGATGCAAACACGAGAGTGAGTTGGGAGAATTCGTGTGTAGTAGAGTTACATGTCATATATTATAATAAACACATACACATATATATATGTAATATTTATAAACCGCGCAGGAGGGCTTTATCGGATATAAAACACGAGGCGATAGCCGAGTGTTTTAGAGCCGATAAAGCCCGTACTGCAAGGTTTTTAAATGGCTTCTAAAAAGAATCACTTCATACGTTCATTGGCGTAGTAATTTTGAAAATTAAGCTTATCTCAGCCGTTAAAAACCAGCGAGAAACTTAGAGCGAGTCTATATCACATATATAGATCCGATACGCTCATGATTTTTCTTTGTGTTTTCCTCATGAATTATTAATGAATTTTAGAAATATATATACAAACTGTTAATCAAACAAGGTTGATATACAGTTAAATTTGCACACAAACGACAAAACTAAACTGTTGTGGTCTTACTTTTAGGAGTGACACAACTTCTAGACCAAGTTAACCGCACTCTGCATCTAAGCTACAAAAACTCGAAACGCGAACTGTTCACTACTGAAAGAAGCATCAACCGAGAAGGATTCATGCACATCCTTGCAAACATGTGGAATGGATGGGTGTCTAAACAATCTCTTCTAAAAGCTGCAAAACGTGTCGGTGTTACAGCGACTGGATTAAATGTTAGCTTCATACAAACAGACAAATTGCATCAAGCTGCAGGCATTCTAGAAGGAAACCACATTAATGAAGTTCCAGTAACATCACATACTGATGTGTCATCGACTAAGCACATCCGGAAAAATTCTGCACTGTACTGGAAATCAAAATTCATGTCAGCACAAGCTCTCATTGAAGTAACACATGGAAGGAGCTTACAACTTGCATGACCAAATTCCTGGACTTCTTACAATCAACAAAATTACGCCGAAAAAAACAGAAACAAACGTCCGGGTCACACAAGTTTGTGGATCAATGGAGGGCAAAGATATGCTCCAAGTGGGGAAGTCAATAAAAGAGAAAAAGGTCCGGAAAGTGGAAGCTCAGAAAGCAAAAGAAAATCTGAAACTGAATGATAGAGCATCTTTCTACAAATGTAAAGAAACCTGTATGTGTCATAAATCGAAATGTGAGGCTTCAGGGTTAAAGGAGTGCTCTTCATGTCATAACATCCTTCGATCAATATGTGGAAAAGCTGCTTGTCGCAAAAATGGTAAACGCCCGATCATGATTTACTCGTCTGCAGTTGGGAAGATTAATGCTCGTAAAAGTGTTAACGAGGAGAACGATACTGATGATAGCAAATCAAGTAATGGCAATTCCGAAGATGAATCCAAAGATGAATTTGAAAATGAATCAGAAGACGAGCAGGAGCCAGATTCAAAAAATGTGATACGTTACAGCAGGCAGTACAGTCAATGAAAGAAACATGGAGATTTTTAAGCCCACCCAATGCCGAATCCAACATCATTGGAAGGTGGTATGCTGTGTGTTACAAAGGAAAAAGATCTGAAAGTGTCTTTGTCGCCAAAGCAAGCCGCCGATTTTTAAAAGACAAGGATGGGCCGGTAGACAGCATTCTGATGAAGTGTTTGAAACCAAAGGTTGGTTCTGGCAACATTTTGGAAGACACACCTAAGCATCTGCCAGTAGATGAAGCAACATTTGACATTTCAAATGTCATTGCAGGCCCTTTAGAAGTAATACCCAAGGGTGCAACACAGTTTTTAGTTCCGTGTTATGAAAATGTCAAGTCTCAGTTCGAACTTGTAAAGAAGATTGACCGGACATGTTTAGTTGCAGAGATCTGACGAATTTTATTAAAAACTCTTTGTTCAGTTTTTGTACATAATTTTTAAATAGTTGTATAATTATTTTAATATTAATCATTGTTATAATGTTTTTTGTATGTTCCTTAAGTAAAATATATCAACTACAGGATGTTGAAAAACAATATACATACATGTACCACAGAATACCAGTCAAATGGTTATCCAATGTAATAAATAGAAACTCCCATTTTTCAAAGATATATACGATATATATATATATATACAATATCACTTAGTTTGGATGTTCAAATAATTCAATTTAAAGCGATGCTATCTAAAACTGAAGGTTACGGCGGCATCTGAGGTTCAAAAATAAACAGGACAAGTGTGTTTCAATGTTTAACTTGCCCAATCAAAATTTGCATTGCTTAAAGGCAAAACATTGTGTAATCCAACGAAGGTAAATTCACCCTAAGCTTAAACCTGACCATAGTGTAAGGTTTGAGTTGGGATGAGGGTTAGGATTACGTTAAATTGACCCTTGGTGGATTTTCTGTAGCCGGCCTTCATCAGTGATGTTAAAATGCCAAACTTAAAGTTTTTTTACGACCCCTGCTACATTGTCATTGTTATATTTGAATGAACGTTTCACCAACCGTGCAAAAATTTAACGAAACGGAATGTTTTTAAAAACATTTAAATACTTAACGTAGCATGAGAGACAGAAAGTTTCTTCCAGAATCTTATAACCTAATAAAAAATAATAATAACCTAAATTTATATAGCGCACATATCCTAAAAAGTCCAAGGCGCTTAAATCTTCAAAACAATAATTTAGTTACAGATTTTTATTCCTGAAGAGAAAACAATCGAGGCTGTTACCTCTCCGCTTGCTTCTCGTTTACCTCTCGTTTGCCTTTCACTTGCTTCTCGTTTACCTCTCGTTTGCCTTTCGTTCTCCTTTTGTTATTTTGGTCATTGGTGACTGCAGATTAAATAACGAAAATGTACCGGTTTTAAATTTATAATTCTATAATTTTCTAAATAAACCTCCTAGTATACTACCAATTTAAGAGTATTCAGTTGAAATATTAAAATAACAAAAAGTCTTCAGATTTGGCACGTTCCTCGAGATTGTCATAATTATGATAAACAGTCATAATTACCTAACTTACAGTTTACTATGCTCATAAGAATGTCAAGAATGGATTCTTTAAGATGACTTTCCAGCCAAACGTTTCAGTCAATTCACAAGGGGTATGTTTTTTCCCCTCTTGGCAATGATTTGATAGACGGTCGGTATTAAAAGTGTAACTGTTCCATCTTTGTTGACAAACTTCGTTGCGAATGCTTTGCGTTTCTCGGGCAATACATTGCTTCCATCGAAATAATCTGAGACACAGTACCAGGTTAGAAAGTCATCCAGGGTCGAGAATGAGTGGGCAGTCGCATCGTATTCACTAGATAATATTACAAAGCCCGCTTTCTTAAGAAGTGACTCAGTGACCGATTTCTCCACGAACTGAACGGGTGGTTTGTTTCTTTCGATCTCGTTATCTGGAAGCAGCTGAGAAGCCTCTGCCATAATCTCCGGATCCCTTTCCAAACTTTGAATGGCTATTAGTGCACCCGGTTTCAAACATTTAAATGCTGTTTCGAGAAACGCTTTTTTTTCTTGACTGGTGAGCCATTGGAAAACAAAATTACTGAAGTGTAAATCATAATATTCTTGGTTAAAATGAGGGAACTGGCTTGAGCTTTGACCGAAAGTGAACGAAAGGTTTCTCTTAATGTGAGAATGATTTTTAACAGCAACCTTGATTCTCTCTTTATCAGGGTCTACACCAACTACGTGTCCTTCTGTACCAACCTGGTAAGCCATAATTGCTGTTAAGTCGCCAGTTCCACAACCCATATCCAGTATTTTTTCCCCTCCTTTCAAATCCAACGACGTTAGAAGTCTTTTGCCAGATTCTACTTGTTGGTCGTTGATTTCAGAGTATTTCTCGGCGATATATTTGTAGTCACGGTGCTTCGCTAAAGCAAAGGCCATTTCGGATAGAACTGTTCCAAACTATAGAGTCCTGAGCTACAGTAATGGACCTTTTACCACAGAATAAAGAACTGAGCAGAAGGGCCACTCGGGTCGGAATCTTTGAAGTTTTTGTCCCCGCGCTGGTTACTGAAAACCACTTCTGGAAAATCTCGCAGTTTGTAGTAAACCTCAGTCTCGTTCCCAGAGCCCACGTTCCCCTTACCCAGCGGGTGGGAAACGAGAGGCTCTGGGATAATCCGTTCACGCCATCACAGGATTCTTGTTATCCGGAAGAAGAGTTATATAGAGTTCACTGTGTTCATCAGCCAATGAAATATCGATGTGAAACGGATTATCCCAGAGTCTCTCGTTTCCCGGGTGGGGAACGTGGGCTCTGGGAACGAGATTGTAGTAAACCTAGGTTAAAACGCGGATCCAGATTGGCGGAATGGCGGATTGGGGGATAAAACGCGGATTGGAGGTGCATATACCGTAAAGTTCCCAAAGTAACGACCCCCCCCCCCCGAAAGTAATTATAAAATTCAGTGTTTGCTAATAAATCCCGAAAATAACGATACCCCCGAAAGTAGCGACCCCCCGAAAGTAACGACCCCCCGAAAGTAGCGACATGAATGGCTGCTAAATCCGAAAGTAACGAAGGAAGAAGTGGCTAATACATGGTCAATGGGAACAAAACATGCTTATTGTTTGGTTTTAAGTCAGTTTTAACACCAATGTCTAACACTTTTACCGCCATTCCATATATATATATATATATATATATATGTATATGTATATATTATATACATATACCGTAAAGTTCCCAAAGTAACGATGTCGTTACTTACGGATTTAGCAGCCATTCATATCGCTACTTTCGGGGGTCGTTACTTTCGGGGGGGTCGTTACTTTGGGAACTTTACGGTATATGCACCTCCAATCCGCGTTTTATCCTCCAATCCGCGTTTTATCCCCTAATCCGCGTTTTATCCTCCAATCCGCGTTTTACCCCCCAATGCGCCATTCCGCCAATCCGGATCCGCGTTTTATCCTAACCCGTCGACCGGGTTTCTTCTAGTCCATTGTCTCAGCGCTTCGGCTAATTTGGCGAAGTCCCACTTATCCCAATCTGGCTCGGTGCGTACTAAGTCTCCCCGAATGCCTGGCAGCTTGTCCAAAGTCATTGACACCGCGCCATTGACTTGTTCAAGTTTTTTCAATGTTTCTAATGCTTGCACGCAATACATTAGTTTCTCACTGAAGTCGTGGATCTTCTTCGGGTTTGCATTGTGTACGGTTGGTAGATCCAAAATCTCCCGAGTATAGACTTTAACTATCTCTGATTCTTTGCCGTACTTGTCTTGAAGAATGCTTTTTGCACGATTATAACCTTCCGGTGTGAAGGGCAACGCTTCTACAATGTGTCTCACCTTAGTGTCGAGTAACTCGCGAAGGTACACAAACTTCGTGATGGGAGCAGCCATGGTTTTGTCAATGTTCTCCGTGAATTGTCCCCAAAACTCGGCCAATCCATGTATGTGCCTTCAAACTTTGAAATTACCAGCTTTGGTAATTTTGCTTGTGTTCCGATCGCAGTTCCAGTCGACTTCGCGTTGCTTTGGCTTTGTTTTACGGTTTTGTGTTCGGCTTGAATTTTCAGTTTTGTCTCAAGGAGTTTGACCTCGAACTGGATCTTCTCTTCACGCTTGGTCGTCTTTTGTTTCTTCTTGTTCTCATCCAGCCATTGCTTCGTCGCTCGGACGTGGCTGTCTGCCTGTTCTATTTCGTTGTTGATGTTATTGTTCCATTCAGTGATGTCCTCTTTCGCTGCGATTTTCTTTGCTTCTACTGTAAGACGAAGATTGTCCACTTCGTTGATGATTGCTCGAAGGGTCGCTTGGTGTCGCGCAATGCTTTCTTCGTCGGCTTTCGCTAGAACTCCATCGGTTCGTTTAGTCGTAGTCTGAAGTTGAGTTAATTTTGTCTCAAGCGCAGCGAGTTGCGCTGTTGTTTCCATTCTTGTCGAGGAATCTCCCGGATCCCGTCGGAGGTGCCACGTTTAGTAAATTGCTCTTTACTAAGAGGGTTGATCAACCACAGACACGACTTTCGTTAGGTTGCGTTTATTGACAGCTCTCACTCACGTTCACTCGCTAGGACGGTCGCTCAGTCACTCTCTCATTTTGCCAAAAAGCCTCTCTTATCACATAACTCACGCCTAAAATAAATCTGTACTAGAAATACATGAACGCAACAACCCCTCGCCTGCTTTTACATTCTTTTTTAAAACACCCACCCACCCCCTGATTAAAATAAGCACTCCTAATATACAGCCAATACAAAAACAAACAGATATGAAAACAAATGATGTTAAATCCTTGGGATATTAAATTATACAATTTATGGATAGGTCGATAGGATGACAAAACTGTTTTAAATCATTTAATGAAAGTTGAACATATCAAAGCAAAATTTAGATTTCATTATTAAATTCTGGTTGTAAAAAATATATTGTTTTTAGGAGGTTTCAAAAGGGATTAATTTTAGCAAGCCTTTAAATGGCTTCTCTATGCATGTACATTTTGCAAAGGCAGTATTAAAAGTAATTAACAGCTCAGAAATTACATTTATAATAGAGTCTGAGATAAAAACAATTCAGTAGAATCGGATTCCAGAAAGAAGAATTCAAAAGACAACGTTTCAGTCGAAACACAGCCAAGAAAACCAACAAAGCCCATGCGTATTTTTAATAATAAAAAGTGCATGTACGTCCACCACGGTTAATATAGGCCTTAAAGGTAGTGTTTTAAGTTAGCTTTAGTTAAGCTGACTTATGGTTTGGATGAGCAAAGGGAAAGCACGAAAACGTGAAGCTGAATATTGTTTAGGTTAAGCGAAAACTTGAAAACAACAAGAATCCTACCGTTAACCACTTTAAGATGATTTGACCGGCCATGGACTCACGGAGTGTCTTCAAACCAGGGCTACATACACTGCATATCGAGTTTTTGTTTACCATACGGCGTTTGGTTTCTTCAAGTTCTCTGGTTTCTCTTCAAGATATATTAAACGGGTTGTTTGTATCCTTTTCTTCGTGCTCCATTTCATTTCGTTTCGTTTAAATAAACGAAAGCAAAACACTATTTGTTTGAGAGTTTATCTGAGTTTTCTTCGTCGCTAGTCACCAGTGTCCAACTATTCTTACCGCGTGACACCGTGCCATACATATATATATATATATAAACTATTTCCAGATTTCGTCTCCCTCGCTTTTTCTCCACGCGTGTAAAGTGGACTACACGCATGTCGAGATTAGCACCCTCACCGGGCTCCGGGCCTTCGGCCCTACGCCCGGGCTCGGGGATAATTGCCTTAAAAGTTATTAATTAAATCAATCAGTGTCTCATAGTAATTATTTCATAAACCCCAATTATCTTGAATATTGAAAGACATATCCACGCAGTCTCCGACATATGTATGTACTGTTGTTTTATACTATAAATACAAGCGTGCAGTGACTGCATATATACATGCATGCAATACTTTCTCGTGTTCATCTCAGCATCACATAATCAAACCATACAAGGTGTTTATACTATAATAATTCCGTAACGCGTTTCGACTTTGTCGCCTAAACGACAAGCTTTCCAAGGACGAAGAAACAGTGTGAGCGCTTGTTTGGCTTCGGATTAAAGATCTTTCTGAAATCTGAATGCCCTTTTAACTATTAAATGTTTCAAGTGTTTACGTGTTAGGCGCTCGGCTAAGATGTTTTAGCTATAAGTTTACACGCAGAAATCCACTGTGCTTGGGATTTTTTATGTTACATGTAGACGTATTCAATACTTATTCAAAAAACGCGTCGAACATTGATATATTGAGACGCATCAATGCATGTGTTACTAGAGTCTAAAACATAGACATATAAAACATAAAAATATCATTTTTTTTAAAAATGCGATTAGCGTCCGCGTTTCCTTTTTTTGCCGATTTACGTAAACGTGAGTTCAAATATTTTAGTACTATAGGTTACCTAAATGGTATGTGAATGCTGCCTTTGGTAATGTGGCAGAGTTGTGGGTTTTCTGACATGTGGGAGGAGAAGGCTTGGTGGTTGCGTGTTTCTGACTTTCTGTATGCATTTTAAACACAAGAAAGATAAATTCAAGAAGTAAAAACAATATTTTTATTGTATATTTTTTAAAGCAATAGAATGCAACTGTAAAATGTTGAATATAAATGTAAAGCTAAAATGTCTTCTTAAAATAAACATACACATCTTCGCACATCAGATTCAGATTAAACAATTGTTTAATACAATAATGACTAACTGACTCATTGAGAACTATGTAGACTAAACTTCACGGCTTGTTGCTGCCCCCGTCAGGGCGCAGCAACACTAATCTTGATGTGCCTTTGCGTTCACTCGTGCCCAGTCTTTTGGCCGAGCTATGTATGGTCGACACTATCTCGATCTCTTTGGATTTTTGGATGTGGATGGATGGCTGGATGGATGTGTCGGCAATAGACCCTTTCAAGGTAGTTTCCGCCATGACGAAAGGGGTGCAAATCCATTGGGGCGAGCGCGCGGCCCTGCCTATTTATCCTTGTTAAAATCATGGTTAAACTCGTAGAGCAAGAAGTATATCGCTTCGGTTTTTGTCAAATTCGTCTTTAATCGTCGTTTGGAGCAGTTTTCTGTGAGCTGGAATATTCGTTTCTTAATTCGAAACCATTATCGCTGACAATCAACCCGAAGAATTTACGAATATTTACGAATACGAAGATTTCCTCAGCTGAACAGTGACTGTGTTGTTATGGCGGGCACCGAACGCGGCTGTTTGTCTTAATATATTTATCTAATATATTACGAATACGAAGATTTCCTCAGCTGAACAGTGACTGTGTTGTTATGGCGGGCACCGAACGCGGCTGTTTGTCTTAGACAAAACGCCTTGCTGTGCAGTGCGATACTGTAACCAGCAAGGCGTTTTGTCTAAGACAAACAGCCGCGTGCGGTGCCCGCCATAACAACACAGTCACTGTTCAGCTGAGGAAATCTTCGTATTATAGCGTTTCTTCGGGTTGATTGCCAGCGATAATGGTTTCGAATTAAGAAACGAATATTCCAGCTCACAGAAAACTGCTCCAAACGACAATTAAAGACGAATTTGACAAAAACCGAATGGATATATACTTCTTGCTCTACGAGTTTCACCATGATTTTAACAAGGATAAATAGGCATGGCCGCGCGCTCGCCCCAATGGTTTTGCACCCCTTGCGTCATGGCGGAAACTACCTTGAAAGGGTCTATTGCGCAATCTCTAGATTCTCTAAAGTGGCTTAGTGCGTATGTTCGGCTGATAGCCTGACACGCGTACGTGAAGAATTGTTGTCGTTGAACAACTTTACCAACTGTCCAAATATACAAATTGCTAGATGTGGAACTGCTGACTGTGTAGTCTAACATTCAGAACACTATCATCTTGCAAACTATTAATCATGTTATTGTTCCTGTTATTTTTAAAGAAAAATATATTTTCTATTTGTTTTGTCCCATTGATCTATCTGCATATGTACATGGCTGTTTGTTGATTTGATATATCAAAAATATGTATAATTATTACTATAGCCAGCACCAGAAAATCTTAATTCTCAATGTTTAGTCTTTCCTGCCTGAAGGTCATTTGAGAAAAATGTAGTAAGTGGGTCTTCTGACCCTAGCAAGTGAAAGTTACTGCTACTAGCAACCTTGAAGCAACATGACTCTGCACTGCACCACTCCTGTTCGTGGCTGCCAGGCCCTGGTACGTGTTGACCTACTGTACTATACTATAAGTATAAAATCAGAGTATATCCAGAATTTTTCAGTAGCATATTAGGACTCCATTTGGTCCTTCAGGCAGCACTTTCCTTGCGATAGTAACTTCTAGTCTTTAGGATATCTTGGTAGCGTTTGGGCTAAAGGTCTTTGGGAGAGGCTATATATTAATTGAAAAGATGCATACGCACCCGCTCCTCAGTATTGGCCATTTGACAGTTCAAATGTCTGTTGTAATGAAATAAAATTGCAATTGACTAAAGACATTTGTCTAATTTTACATGAAATTCACAATTAGCATACTGCATACATACCTGAAAACCTGTTCGCTCGACAGTCCCAGAGGGCAGTCCAAACGAAAAGAACGCATGTACTTCGCGCGTTGTATTCTGGTTAGTTGTTTTCGCACTACATTTTGGGTCTATAACAATTAGACCACAATGCAATGCGCCAATGAAAGATTTGAAAAAAGCCCCACTACATTATTTAGGTTTGCTGCCTTGCTCGCTCGCTGCGGCAGCAATTAGACGTTAGAGACTGGGGTTAATCGTTAGAAATTAACGATTATTGTTATTTCTATAGGTGAGACGTAAGAGTACATGTTGAAGGGGAAAAGAAGGCAGAAGGGTGCAGTCAATTTACAGCGTTTTTGCTCAGACAAGAGTGTTAAACCATTCGAATCAATATTTCTGAAACCTGAATAGCCTTTGAATTAATGTTTGAAGTGTTAACATGATAAGCGCTGGGCCGAGATGTTAATTAAGCGATATAAGTATCATTTTTTAATGCGATTATAGGGACTTTGCAAGTTGTCAATTTATCAATTCTGTTTTCAACGTTGTTTATGTCTCGCTCATCTTGCAGATAGTTTTCAATAGTCAGCAAGTTATCAAATTGTGAGCATGAGTAATACTTTTCAGTATTAAAATTCAATAAATCATATAAATCGTTTATAATCAGTTTGTCTTGATCGAGACAGCGGAATATTAACCCAGATCTAAATATACTGTAAATAGCTCAGCACCGTTTAGTGTAGATTTGCCGCCATCGAGATATGCAGTTGTAAGCGTAGTGAGCACAATTTTCAGCCACATGACTGATTAATAACAGTGTTCTAAGTCACTTGTGATCTTCTAAAAGCTTCAAGACGGAGCAATACCAGATCGATAGCGCACCGCGTGGTTTCGCAAAGCCTATCGAGATGATGCAATAATTGCAATTTGTCGACCAGAAAAATAATACCGAAACGCCACCGAAACCTAGACTCGGCTACCTGTGGTAGCCCGAGTAATAAAAATAATAATAATAGATAGGTAATTGAATGTCATGAAAATTTAAATATTTAGATTCACTGAAATAGTAATTTAGCCTCTGAACATGTTGTAATTAGTAATACAACCAAACATTACGTCTAAATAAATATTTTGAATAATACAACTACCTCAAGTTTTGTGCTGGGCCCTTATATATGTCACAAGATTCTCTAGTATTTTCAGTATGTTTTGGTATGTTTGCAAGAAATTGAATTTACAATCCACAATTAGTTATCTTAGACTCTCACGTCAAATAAATACCAGTTTCCGCATGTACGCATTGCGTACCTATTTTTTATATTGGCTGTATATAATCAGGAGTGTTTATTTTAATCAGGGGGTGGGTGGGTGGGTGGGTGGGTGGTGGTGTTTCAAAAAAGCATGTAAAAGTGGGTGAGGGGTTGTTGCGTTTATGTATTTCTAGTATTTATGTAAATACAAAGCGATTTTCTTACTTTATTAATAACTCGTTCCTGTGCGAGGGCTTCCCCAGAGCTGAATAAAATCGTCTCGCATTAGCCAGAATAAAATACTAAAGACCAATTCGGACAGGAAACTGGGCTGACTCGTGTCACGAAATTCTTTCCTCGGGCACAAAAGAAGATTTTAATCAACGTTATAGGATTAGTTTACATCTAAACTAAACCAATTCTTCTTTGTATAGGTGTATGTACCACAGAATACCACACAAATTTACGTGTTCCATATCTTTTGTAAAATACATATAATATGGCCTGTTAATATTTTTTAGTATAGTTTTTCACTGTATTTTTTCTTCCCGGGGGGTTTTGGGGCTAGATTTGGTAGACTTTATTATTTTTTTAATTGAACATTCTGTGGAAAAAAGCCTAATGTACCACAGAATACCAGTGCAGAAAACACACAATAAGTAAGTAAGGAACGGTTTATCAAATTGTACCAGGATTTGGTGTACCAGGATTTGGTGTGTCATGTTGTGTGCTAATACTGTTGGATGTAAAAAAATATTGCTAACTTAAGTGAAAAGTAAATACTAAAATCACTACAGAATACCAGTGGTGTACCACAGAATACCAGTTTTTTATCAGTAATTTTCAGTTTTCCGATAGTAAAACTGATTACTCAGCGTGATTCCTGTATAGTAATACTATTGTATTGCATTGAAAAACATTAACTTTACCTGTTTATTCTGTTAGCTAAGCTGCCTGATATTCAGGCTTAACAACTTAAAATCAAAAGTTTTCCGTACTAAAAAAGACATAAAAAATGAATTTACCAAGTCAAAAGTTTTCCATACGAAAAAAGACACCAACAAAAGATGGAAGGGGACTTTCCTGTCCTAACAACAGATCTGAAGAAAGAAGTCGCAAGAAAGAGAATATCAAGGAAGGAGTCGCAACTAAATGAAGCAGTTATATGGTGCAAAGAGAATACGGTACGGGGATACTCCGCAATTAAATCTGGTTTGTTTCCCTTGATAAAGAACCGCCGTACAATCGATAAACGACTTGATGGTAAAATAATCACTGGTCAGGAAAAGAACTATTGTAGCATCTTGTTACCAGATGAAGAGGCCACCCTTGTGCAATATGTCATAAACAAAAACCGATGTTATCAAGGTATAAACAGAGCTGAACTTAATGAACTCATTATAAAGATTCTGAGCATTCGTGACCACTTAAACAAGACCAAGAAAGGAGGACGAAATTACAGAGCTCTGTCTCGGAATGCAAAAAGCGCTCTTGCGAATAAGAGGTTTGTACCAACAGAGAAATACATGAATCTATATCAAGGTCATGATAAAGACCACAAGTACAGAATTAGCTATACCAAATTATTTCATCTACTGTAGGGTTGGTCGAGCATTTTGGAAAAGATGGGACGCAAAGCGTGCTAACCTGACAACCAAACGACAAGGAAACATATCTATCAACAGAGCTTTAAACTGTACGCTGGAAATGGCAATCATCCATTTAGGGAAGTATATATATACCGTTTGTTTTGTGTTTTCCCCCTAATGGTATATACCCATAGTCCCATAGTATTATATTTAATATAATATAATATTATATATATATATATATTTCTAAAATTCATTAATAATTCATGAGGAAAACACAAAGAAAAATCATGAGCGTATCGGATCTATATATGTGATATAGACTCGCTCTAAGTTTCTCGCTGGTTTTTAACGGCTGAGATAAGCTTAAGTGATTCTTTTTAGAAGCCATTTAAAAACCTTGCAGTACGGGCTTTATCGGCTCTAAAACACTCGGCTATCGCCTCGTGTTTTATATCCGATAAAGCCCTCCTGCGCGGTTTATAAATATTACATATAATATTTAAGAAATAGAAAATGGCCGTCCGTATTTATATAGCCTGATGCAAACACGAGAGTGAGTTGGGAGAATTCGTGTGTAGTAGAGTTACATGTCATATATTATAATAAACACATACACACACATATATATATATATACAAACTGTTAATCAAACAAGGTTGATATACAGTTAAATTTGCACACAAACGACAAAACTAAACTGTTGTGGTCTTACTTTTAGGAGTGACACGACTTCTAGACCAAGTTAACCGCACTCTGCATCTAAGCTACAAAAACTCGAAACGCGAACTGTTCACTACTGAAAGAAGCATCAACCGAGAAGGATTCATGCACATCCTTGCAAACATGTGGAATGGATGGGTGTCTAAACAATCTCTTCTAAAAGCTGCAAAACGTGTCGGTGTTACAGCGACTGGATTAAATGTTAACTTTATACAAACAGACAAATTTCATCAAGCTGCAGGCATTCTAGAAGGAAACCACATTAATGAAGTTCCAGTAACATCACATACTGATGTGTCATCGACTAAGCACATCCGGAAAAATTCTGCACTGTACTGGAAATCAAAATTCATGTCAGCACAAGCTCTCATTGAAGTAACACATGGAAGGAGCTTACAACTTGCATGACCAAATTCCTGGACTTCTTACAATCAACAAAATTACGCCGAAAAAAACAGAAACAAACGTCCGGGTCACACAAGTTTGTGGATCAATGGAGGGCAAAGATATGCTCCAAGTGGTGAAGTCAATAAAAGAGAAAAAGGAACGGAAAGTGGAAGCTCAGAAAGCAAAAGAAAATCTGAAACTGAATGATAGAGCATCTTTCTACAAATGTAAAGAAACCTGTATGTGTCATAAATCGAAATGTGAGGCTTCAGGGTTAAAGGAGTGCTCTTCATGTCATAACATCCTTCGATCAATATGTGGAAAAGCTGCTTGTCGCAAAAATGGTAAACGCCCGATCATGATTTACTCGTCTGCAGTTGGGAAGATTAATGCTCGTAAAAGTGTTAACGAGGAGAGCGATACTGATGATAGCAAATCAAGTAATGGCAATTCCGAAGATGAATCCAAAGATGAATTTGAAAATGAATCAGAAGACGAGCAGGAGCCAGATTCAAAAAATGTGATACGTTAGAGCAAGCAGTACAGTCAATGAAAGAAACATGGAGATTTTTAAGCCCACCCAATGCCGAATCCAACATCATTGGAAAGTGGTATGCTGTGTGTTACAAAGGAAAAAGATCTGAAAGTGTCTTTGTCGCCAAAGCAAGCCGCCGATTTTTAAAAGACAAGGATGGGCCGGTAGACAGCATTCTGATGAAGTGTTTGAAACCAAAGGTTGGTTCTGGCAACATTTTGGAAGACACACCTAAGCATCTGCCAGTAGATGAAGCAACATTTGACATTTCAAATGTCATTGCAGGCCCTTTAGAAGTAATACCCAAGGGTGCAACACAGTTTTTAGTTCCGTGTTATGAAAATGTCAAGTCTCAGTTCGAACTTGTAAAGAAGATTGACCGGACATGTTTAGTTGCAGAGATCTGACGAATTTTATTAAAAACTCTTTGTTCAGTTTTTGTACATAATTTTTAAATAGTTGTATAATTATTTTAATATTAATCATTGTTATAATGTTTTTTTGTATGTTCCTTAAGTAAAATATATCAACTACAGGATGTTGAAAAACAATATACATACATGTACCACAGAATACCAGTCAAATGGTTATCCAATGTAATAAATAGAAACTCCCATTTTTCAAAGATATATACGATATATATATATATATATACAATATCACTTAGTTTGGATGTTCAAATAATTCAATTTAAAGCGATGCTATCTAAAACTGAAGGTTACGGCGGCATCTGAGGTTCAAAAATAAACAGGACAAGTGTGTTTCAATGTTTAACTTGCCCAATCAAAATTTGCATTGCTTAAAGGCAAAACATTGTGTAATCCAACGAAGGTAAATTCACCCTAAGCTTAAACCTGACCATAGTGTAAGGTTTGAGTTGGGATGAGGGTTAGGATTACGTTAAATTGACCCTTGGTGGATTTTCTGTAGCCGGCCTTCATCAGTGATGTTAAAATGCCAAACTTAAAGTTTTTTTACGACCCCTGCTACATTGTCATTGTTATATTTGAATGAACGTTTCACCAACCGTGCAAAAATTTAACGAAACGGAATGTTTTTAAAAACATTTAAATACTTAACGTAGCATGAGAGACAGAAAGTTTCTTCCAGAATCTTATAACCTAATAAAAAATAATAATAACCTAAATTTATATAGCGCACATATCCTAAAAAGTCCAAGGCGCTTAAATCTTCAAAACAATAATTTAGTTACAGATTTTTATTCCTGAAGAGAAAACAATCGAGGCTGTTACCTCTCCGCTTGCTTCTCGTTTACCTCTCGTTTGCCTTTCACTTGCTTCTCGTTTACCTCTCGTTTGCCTTTCGTTCTCCTTTTGTTATTTTGGTCATTGGTGACTGCGGATTAAATAACGAAAATGTACCGGTTTTAAATTTATAATTCTATAAATTTCTAAATAAACCTCCTAGTATACTACCAATTTAAGAGTATTCAGTTGAAATATTAAAATAACAAAAAGTCTTCAGATTTGGCACGTTCCTCGAGATTGTCATAATTATGATAAACAGTCATAATTACCTAACTTACAGTTTACTATGCTCATAAGAATGTCAAGAATGGATTCTTTAAGATGACTTTCCAGCCAAACGTTTCAGTCAATTCACAAGGGGTATGTTTTTTCCCCTCTTGGCAATGATTTGATAGACGGTCGGTATTAAAAGTGTAACTGTTTCCATCTTTGTTGACAAACTTCGTTGCGAATGCTTTGCGTTTCTCGGGCAATACATTGCTTCCATCGAAATAATCTGAGACACAGTACCAGGTTAGAAAGTCATCCAGGGTCGAGAATGAGTGGGCAGTCGCATCGTATTCACTAGATAATATTACAAAGCCCGCTTTCTTAAGAAGTGACTCAGTGACCGATTTCTCCACGAACTGAACGGGTGGCTTGTTTCTTTCGATCTCGTTATCTGGAAGCAGCTGAGAAGCCTCTGCCATAATCTCCGGATCCCTTTCCAAACTTTGAATGGCTATTAGTGCACCCGGTTTCAAACATTTAAATGCTGTTTCGAGAAACGCTTTTTTTTCTTGACTGGTGAGCCATTGGAAAACAAAATTACTGAAGTGTAAATCATAATATTCTTGGTTAAAATGAGGGAACGGGCTTGAGCTTTGACCGAAAGTGAAGGAAAGGTTTCTCTTAATGTGAGAATGATTTTTAACAGCAACCTTGATTCTCTCTTTATCAGGGTCTACACCAACTACGTGTCCTTCTGTACCAACCTGGTAAGCCACAAATGCTGTTAAGTCTCCAGTTCCACAACCCATATCCAGTATTTTTTCCCCTCCTTTCAAATCCAACGACGTTAGAAGTCTTTTGCCAGATTCTACTTGGAGGTCGTTGATTTCAGAGTATTTCTCGGCGATATATTTGTAGTCACGGTGCTTCGCTAAAGCGGAGGCCATTTCGGATAGAACTGTTCCAAACTATAGAGTCTTGAAACTGAGCTAATTGCCTGTTAAACTTCCAACCGCGGTTTCCTAGCAACCGCGCTTTTCTCTTTGTAGGCACGTAATATGCACCGTTTTAAGTACGTAATGCACTTTGTAGATACGTGCATCGCTAGTATAGTGCATTCTGGTTCCAGTGCATTTTATCATGTAAATGGAAGGTACGGGGGGGGGGGGCGTCCCTGGTATAGGCTCGTCCTCTCAATATCACTTAGTTTGGATGTTCAAACAATTCAATTTAAAGCGATGCTATCTAAAGCTGAAGGTTAAGGCGGCATCTGACTGATCTGCCGACTTGAGGTTCAAAAATAAACAGGACAAGTGTGTTTCAATGTTTAACTTGCCCAATCAAAATTTGCATTGCTTAAAGGCAAAACGCTGTGCAATCCAACGAAGGCTAAGGTTAGGATTACGTTAAATTGACCCTTGGTGGATTGCCTGTAGCCGGCCTTCATCAGTGATGTTAAAATGCTAAGGAGATACATTATACTCTGGAAACATTCTCAGCGGAGTCCAAAACACACTCACTTTCATATTAAGGGGTTGTTCATATGAGGCGGGCTGGCCCGGTTACCGAGCTGATTTTATGTCACGAAAATCTTTCTTTGGCCACAAATAGGAATTATAATACTCCGTGTGCTATACCGATACAGAAAAACAAACGCAATTTTGCTTCATTATGTGATTTTGCATTTCTCAAATAGTCGTAATAAGATTTTCGTGACATAAAATCAGCCCAGTAAGGCAGTAACCGGGCTATAGCCCGTCTCATATGAACAGCCCAGGGTGTCGGACTGATTTCGGGTCGGTTGTAGTAATAGATCGTTTTCACGAGTCATGCCTGAGATTCGGTTCACGTCGGCCTAATCTCGGGTCGCCTGCTAGACCGAACTGAAGCACTTTCACCTCTCCAACTCAATATACGTTGTTTTAATGAGATTGGTGTCAAATCCACATAAAATAATGATTCTCCGGCGGTCACGAACTGTAAGGGAAATCATGAAGTAACAGCGAAACCAAGCCTATATATAGAGTTTCAAGGCCGGCCTCATGTATATCATTGAGGCATTTTCTACGGTCAAACACCTTCCTTCCTTAGAATTTCTAAGTTCTTTCCAGTTAGGGGTGTTATGTATTTTATATGGGCCTACATTTATATTTCCATATATGTAATAGATAAATCCCGAGAACGAGGGATGTATGCTATATAAAGACCCGAGGACGCGCAGCGTCCGAGGGCTTTATATCGCATACATCCCGACGTTCGAGGGATTTATCTGACTTAATTTATTATCGAGGAGGTTTTCCAACAAAGTTTTGTCTTTTTTTTCCACCTTGAACAAAGATTTTCCTTGTTTTTTTTCTTCATTTCGTATCTAATTAGTATTCAAGGTCTTTATGCGATATAAAGACCTCGGAAGAACAAAGAAAACCGACTCGATAATAAATTAAGTGATATATAAGGTGATAGCGCCAAGTTTTAGGTTTGATAAAACATGTACTGCGAATTTTTTTTAATCAGTTTGAAAAATGACCCATTTAGTAAGTTTATTGGCGTGGTAATTGTAAAAAACAACGTTGTATAAGCTGAGAAAGTCAAAGCAGGAGCATTTTTTATCAGATAAAAACCACGGACATCGTACTAATATTTCCTTTGTGTTTTCTTCATGAGTTGTTAATGATTTTTTCGTATGTTTTGCTGTACAAGCAATCTCGTTCCCAGAGCCCACGTTCCCCTTACCCAGCAGGCGGGAAACGAGAGGCTCCGGGATAATCCGTACACGTCATCACAGGATTCTTGTTATCCGGAAGAAGAGTTATATAGAGTTCACTGTGTTCATCAGCCAATGAAATATCGAGTCTCTCGTTTCCTGGGTGGGGAAAGTGGGCTCTGGGAACGAGATTGCTGTACAAGCTGTCGTAAGTTAAACTCAGAGAAAAACTCTGAGCTTCAGACAGGACTCGAACCCATGCACAACCTTCCAAATGCCAGCCGGACGTACGCTCTCACCATTGAGCCACGAAACATACGAAAAAAACTTTACCAACTCAAGCTGAAAACACTACTAACATACAATTATTGATGAGTTTCTGAAATATTATTTTCTAACTTTAATGCTAATTAGGATTACTGAACTACAAAAAGATATCCAGTCAATTTGGATTGTTCACAACGCCTTACAAAGCGAAAATTCAGAAAAACAGAACATTGTTGAAAAGACGTTAAGTCATGATTTACAAGCTTTTGAAAGTGAGAGGAGAGCTTTAATAAAGGTACTGTGGAACTTTATTATATTTTTAATTATTATATTTTTAATATTTGGTTGTAGATAAATTAAGCAAAGTAAAAGTAGATCGCCAATTGACGTTATTGGAGGATTGGTGCCTAGCCACAGGGGGCGATGCCACCCCTGATCAGAGGTAACCATGGCAACCCCGCCACAGCCCACCTCCAGGCACCAGTCACACTGTAGTATATTCGCTCTATCTTTACGGTATTGAGCACTTTTCGACATTTCGCGAACAACACTTTGTTTCTTTGAATATATATATATATATATATATATACTTACCTTGCATTCTATCAGGAGTGCGTGGGTGGGTCACTAAACAGCGCGCGCAAAACTAGTCAAGATCAGACCACGCTGACAAGACTTTGATGAGCGCTGAGATAATCCCCACATACTATAATGAGTGACCGCTGACTAGCATTGTCTCCTTTTTTACCTTGCCTAAATTACATTTAGCCTCATTAAAAATAGATCGCCAATTGACGTTATTGGAGGATTGGTGCCAAGCCACAGGGGGATGCCACCCCCTGATCAGAAGTAACCATGGCAACCCCGCCACAGCCAACCTCCCAACGAGAACCAAGCACAATGGTGCTTGAGAAGGGCATGTGACGGGGTCACCATAGGCAACTGACTCCAGAGCCACCAAGCACCATTCCACCAATAACGGTAAGCCAAGACCACAGTACCAAAGTGGACAAATACACCCCTTCCAAGATCATGACAGATGGCGCGCAAACTTTGCCAGAACCTACGGTGCCATCCTAATATACGTTTGACATACATTACTAGTCCATCTACCAAGAGACTGGATAATACGATCACCGTTTTGATCAGTCATTGTCGCTGTCCCAGGAGTTGGCAAGAGGGTCTGCGAAACCCATTTCAATGTGAATTAGTGAGCGCACTGCTGATAAATACACTTTGCGCGCAAAACGTAAAGCCAAAAATGCTGCTGACATTAGTAAATTGCGCAAGAAGTGCATGATGAGTGGGTATTTGGATGTACGCGAATTAAGTATGCTAACAGCCGCTAAGTTATCACAGTGGAAACATAAACTGCGCTGTCTCCAACAACCACCCCCAAACTCGAGCTGCATTGACCACAGGACATAGTTCCTTGTACGCAATGGAAAACTGGATCTGCAGAGGAATCCATCTACCATTAACCACTCTGCGCCCCAGAGAGCACCAAAGCCAACACTGCCCAATGCATCCAAGTCACCTCCACATCAATAAAGGGGGCCTAGGCCATTGAACAACCAAAGCTAACCCCAATCCACCCTGAACAATGGTTGCCACCAATACAATTAATCCAACTGAAAGTCATTGTTCAGTCTATGGGGTGGTCATTCCTCCTGAAGCAACATAGCCAATGAATCATACTGCGCTCAAGGTTCTACCAGGCCAGACCACCATTGAAGCATGGTGTAAGTGACCGATTAAGCTTCAAGCTGTTACTTATTACACCACCAACAACAACCGGCCCATAACTCCAACAGTTGTACCAAACTCGTGCAGTCAGTAGCTTATCAGTGGGGAGGCGTGCTATTTGCTGCAAGTGCAGGGGCTCTGGAAGCTTTTCAAAGTTGTGGGTGTCCTTAGTCTCGCAGAATGCCATAAACAGGGCCACGCCCTTCAGAGAATATAATAGATAACTAATAACTATATATACATAACATACAAGATAATATCACAAGTTCAAGAACTTTTATTATTGAACAATACACTGAACAATTTTTGAAGAGTTACAGATAGTTTCCAAAATTTGATCAGCCCTGAGATAATCCCCACATATTATAATGAGTGACCGCTGACTAGCATTGTCTCCTTTTTTACCTTGCCTAATTATATTTAGCCACATCTAACGTCACGGATTAGCGTTAAGTTGTCGCATTACAGTTTCTTGAAAAATGGAAAATACAAGTTTGAGAGTCCAAAACACGTGTATAAACAATTCGAGAAAAGAATAAAATTAAATGTTATGCATAGTTAAACATTCTGACAATCAAAAACTGTTACCAAATAAATAGCAACAGTTGTTGCTATGGCAACAATGACGTTTCACATTCCGCAATTTTTTCCCATTAAAACTTTTCTTGAAGTATGAGTAATCAATTGGCCGATTTTTAAAAAATTCTGTCGATCGAATAATTTTTTTCCGGAAAAATCATGTTTGTTAATTTTTTTAATAATTTGGATGTACAGAATTTTTTTTAAATCGGCCTACTGATTACTCATACTTCAAGAAAAGTTTTAATGAAAAAAAAAATGGGGGTCACCAAAGCTTTTTTCGAATTAAATTAGTTTGAAGGGTAATTGGCAACAACTGTTGCTATTTATTTGGTAACAGTTTTGATTGTCAGACTGTTTAACTATGATAACATTTAGTTTTATTCTTTTTCCGAATTGTTTATGCACGTGTTTTGGACTCTCAAACTTGTATTTTCCATTTTTCTAGAAAATGTATGGAGTTAAAGTTTTTTTTGTTTTTTTGCGTGGTGTGAAAACGCACTTGTAGGAAACGACCATACTTCTGTCTAACCAGTTCTAAGTTTTGATCAGTCAAAACCGATCATTTTGTCACTTTTATGCTTTATATACAGGAGAAAGAATTGACGTTGAAGAGAACTACAGAGCTTGAGAAATATATTCAGGACAGCAACGCAAAGTTAAAGACATTAGAGAAAGAGAACAGTAGTCTTTGGGAGGAGAAACAACAATGTTTAGAGGTATATATATATGTTTTTGAAATTAGGAGAGAATTTAATACAATAATATCACGGCCACCTCGGTTTTCATTGTTTCCACATTTAATATCGAAATAACCCGATGCATAAAGATGAGGTACGATTGGTAACTAATCATTATTCATCAGGTACGATTAGTAACTAATCATACCTAATGTTTATGCACAAGGTACGATTCCCGTGAATTTTCAATAGGCAATATCATTGCCCAAATGCAACGGGACCTTGCCTAAAACATTTCGAGTAGAGTACACTGGTGGCGCCCCCAATCGAGAAGTAGAGACAAGTGTTTGCCTATCTCGAACCCGCTGAACCCGCTTGTAGCGACAGCGCCCTAAACGAAAGGCAAACTTTCATTGTGTAACTGGTTTGTTTTCTCAAGAATTTATTACAGTTTGCCTAGAACATAAAATGTGGGACTAATACTAAATCAATGCGCATGTCTATACACTTGTTGTTTTTATAGACAACTATCTAATATTAGTTTATGTGCGTTAATTTGCATTAAATCAATGGTAACCATTGAACCGATCATGTACATGTATTGTTATTTAAAAGCGCTTGTAATATATTTACAGATATAGATATATAAATGGCGATTGCATAATTTGCATTTCAAATAAAGATAGTTACCGTAAAAAATTGCCAGCCTTTACACACACGATACATGGCCTCGTTTGGATATCGGTTTTATGCCAGATACATTCCCTCGGGCTTCGCCCTCGTGACTTTTACTCTCGTTCTTCCTCAACTTAAAATACTCATTAATAATTCATGACGAAAATTCAAAAGAAATCAATACCGTAGCAGTGGTTGTAAATCGGATACAGCATCGTCCTGATTTACATAAACTTTAGCTTCGATTTTCTCGGCTAAAACAGACCGTATCCTCAAAATAGTTGGTGAACTTGATTACTTAGATGCATTTGTATTTTAAGAAAGATACAGCATTCGCATCCGAGCTGTATCTGATTTACTACGGCTCGCTTGCAGCTCGCCTTGTAAATCAGATACAGCTCGGCTGCTCATGCTGTATCTATTTCATATTCGTTGATTAGTGATTAAATGTCCCTCAAGCCTCGGCTACACCTCCCTCGGCTTTCGAGTACATTTAATCACTAATCAACCTATATGTTATGCTATTACTTATAATAATAGAAATTTGAAAAATCTGCATGACTGTCCCAACTGGGAATCGAACCCAGGGTCTTAAGTCGAAACTGTCAACGCATCGGCGCTCTAATCACTGAGCTATTGAGACACTATCACGGAACAGAGGCTTTCGTTAAAGAAAAGTTGATTCGAATATAATAATAATTTGATTTCAGAATTATTCTCAGATGAAGCATTTCGATATTTTCGGTATTTCGTTAGTAAACTAATGCCGTGTTTTTTTAGATCTGTTAAAATACGCACTGCGAGTGTTTTCAAAAACACTTTGAAAAGTGTTCAAAAACGACCCATTTTGTAAGTTCATTCTCTAAGCCGAGAAAATCAAACTTAAAGTTTATGTAAGTCAGGAGGATGTTTTATTAACTACGGACATGGCACTGATTTTTTCTGTGTTTTTCTTATCAATTATTATTATATGGCACATTATTATATTACTTTCGGTAAAATCACGTGCTGTGATTGGTTGTTGACGGGGCGAGATTTCTCCTTAATGCCCACGGGCATTATGAAAATTGTTAATGCCCTACGATTGGAAACAAACAAAAAAATCCTAATAAGAAACTTTTATTGCCGAAAAACGGCGAAAATAGATGAAATAGATGACGATGAATATTATAAAAGTAAATTCTAGTATCCAGACGAGAAAGAAATAGAAGAAAATAACGCTATTTCGGTGTTTTGACGAAGTTAAAGGAAGCGAAGACCAAGAAATACAAGATTGATTTTGAAATAAAAAGTGCCATATAACAAACTACTTAATAACTTCGACCGTTCGGTCTTTACGGTAAAATATTAAACCTCAGTCTTGAACGTATTAACAACAGTATTATACAGCAAGACCTCGGTTTAATATTTTACCGTAAAGACCTCACTCTCGGTTATTAAGTAGTTATTAATAAGTTTTTGAACAACTTTTCACTCTGCCCTACCCAAAACACTACCTACGCAGCACTTTAATATCCTAATAAATGACATTCAGCTGGCTATTGATCATGCAGAATCTCAGCGGGCTTTCCATTTACACGGTTAGACCGGTCAGTCCGGTTAAATGGAACACGTGGCTCAGTGGTCAGAGCATTGCACTAGAATCGCAAGGTCGTGGGTTCAATTCCTGCCGGAAGGCCTGTGTAGTTGCATTTTTCGCAACTGGTCCCGGTTTGGTCTTAAAATGTATATATTCTACACTCGAATTTTCCTTCACCCAAAATCCTTAGAACATGCTATGTAATCAAGTGAAATGCCCAATATTACTTATAATATACCCAATTCTCTCCTGGCATTACCACCTTATTATATACAGAACTCGCGATCAAGCTCTCGGCAACGCCTTCCGTGGCTCAGTGGTCAGAGCATTGCACTAGAATCGCAAGGTCGTGGGTTCAATTCCTGCCGGAAGGCCTGTGTATAGTTGCATTTTTCGCAACTGGTCCCAGTTTGGTCTTAAAATATATATATTCTACACTCGAATTTTCCTTCACCCCAAATCCTTAGAACATGCTATGTAATCGAGTGAAATGCCCAATATTACTTATAATATACCCAATTCTCTCCTGGCATTACCACCTTATTATATACAGAACTCGCGATCAAGCTCTCCGCAACGCCCTCCGTGGCTCAGTCGTCAGAGTTTTGCACTAGAATCGCAAGGTCGTGGGTTCAATTCCTGCCGGAAGGCCTGTGTAATTGCATTTTTCGCAACTGGTCCCGTTTTGGTCTTAAAATGTATATATTCTACACTCGAATTTTCCTTCACCAAAAATCCTTAGAACATCAATGGAACACGATTCGTTTGAGACTTAGGACGGTCAGACTGGAAAATTTGGTCCTAATCAAAAGCAAGTCCATTCTGGCCAGACTGACCGGTCAAACCTTGTCAATTGGAAAGCGCCCTTATACTTTATGCCGACGATACCGCTGTTTACTATGCAAATAAGGATCCTTTACAAATTCAAGATATGCTCAATGTAATAGCGTCTTCCAATGGCTGAACTCAAACAACCTATACTTGAATCAAAAATCAAAATAAAGGGAAAACAGAGTTTGTATTATTCGGAACACCACAACGGCTCTCGAGAAGTGGTAAGATAGAAATCAAAATAAATAATACTACCGTCCATGAATCAAAATCCTACAAATATCTTGGAGTTGTCCTCGACCATATGGATGAATTTAAATGAACATTTAAATTCAGTTTTTAAAAAAGCGTCATCTAGATTAAAATTACTCAAGAGGATTCGCAGCAATGTTTCTCCGCTAGTAGCATATTCCACTTTACAATTTGATGATAAGACCACTTATGACTTATTGTTGTCCCATCTTGCTTGGCATTTCCCATCATCATGCTGAGAAATTCCAAAATATTCAAGACAAAGCACATAAACCATGTGGTGGTAAAAACATCACTGAATGGTCAAGTGTAGATGATAGTTAAAACTTCTGCGTATGAAAACAGAATCGGGACGAAAAAGTTTTAAACACCAAGGAGCATTAATTTTTAATACTTTACCAGCAGATGTTAGAGATGAGTCGTCCTATTTAAAGTTCAGGAACAAAATTAAAACTCTTAATTTTTAATTTTTACCACTCAATTTTTACATTGTATTTTCTTGTTTTTTTATTTTTCTATTTTTTTGTATTGATTTTTATCTTAGTTTTTGTAGTTTCCATTTTTAATACAGGTCCTTGGTTGATAGCAGTATAAAAATATATGTATATATATTTACGTATATTACGTATATACGTATACTGAACAAGAAATAACCTGTATAACGAGTGTTGATAATAATAATAACTAATAATAATAATAATACATATTTACACTTGAATTTTAGGAAAAGGAAGCTATTTCAGATGGACACGAACAATTTAAACACGAACTGACAATTTGTCAGCAACTTTGTGAAAAACTAATTGCTGAGAAGGCCCATCTTATTCAAAGAAACCTAACATGCAAATTATGCAAGAGACGAAATATAACGAATCAGGTAAATTGTGTCCATATTCAAGAATTGTTTATTTATCCATTCAGTACATTAAATAATGTATATTGAAAAAATGATTGTATTTAGAAAATGGAAAACATTTTGGGTCTTATAATGTTTGGTAATCATATTATCAAACAATATTTATCATTGTTCTTTGTAGAATCAAAATGATGATTTTGATGATAATAATAACAGAAATGTAACAACTGATGAAGTATTAGAAGCTTTATGCACCCAGCTGCCTTTTATAAAAGGTTTGGTTTTTAAAATATGCCTTTTCTTTGGGTTCTGTTGTGTTAGGATCGCTGTTTATTTGACAGTTTTTGTTATCATTTAGTTGTAAGAGGTCGAGAGAAAAGTATTGATGTTGTGACCAAGATTAATGAACACGTGCAGATTCTAGAGAGACAGGTTTGCATAGGTTTTGCTTTTCAACCTGTCATCTTTTCCATCTTCCCATCCTCCATCCGTTCATTCATCTATCTATCCTATTCATTTATTCTATATTTATCCCGTTTGTCCTATCCGTCCATCTTACCTATCCATTTATCCTATCCATCCATTTATCCCATCCATTCATTCATCTTATCCATCCATTTATCCCATCCATCCATTTATCCTATCCATCCATTTATCCTATCCATCCATTTATCCCATCCATTCATTCATCTTATCCATCCATTTATCCCAACCATTCACCTTATCCATCCATTTATCCCATCCATTCATTCATCTTATCCATCCATTTATCCCATCCATTCATCCATCTTATCCATCCATTTATCCCATCCATTCATTCATCCTATCCATCCATTTATTCATCTTATCCATTTATCCCATCCATTTATTCATCTTATCCATTTATCCCATCCATTTATTCATCTTATCCATTTATCCCATCCATTCATTCATCTTATCCATTCACTCATTCATCCCATTTATTTATCTGTCTCGTTCATTCATTCATTCATCCATCCATCCATTGATTCTTCTATTCATTCATAGTCAAATAGAGATATGGTCTGGAAACTCGGCAAACTTCAAAGCACCTATAATGAGCTGTGATTTTATGTTGAACCGTACCTTACACCGTGCACATCCTTTGTTTTAGGTTTATTAACAAATAGCACGGTTGAGTGATTAAACTGAAACGTTGCTATTGGATAATTCGTTCATTATACTAAAATACAATGGGTTCAGTGACCGTGCACCGTGCACAAAAATGCATAAAGGCGAACAAAAAGATAGAATAAAGACTTTAGCTGAGTTTCCAGGCTATATTTTGAATGACTATGCTTCATTCCATCTACTCATTTATTCAATGTCTATTTTAATTTTCTCTTTCTTCTTCTGTCCCTTCGTATATTTCTCCTTATTCTCTGTCACTTTCTCATTTCATATACCTATGTTTTTATATTTTCATTCGTTTTATACACTTTGTATCGACATTCTCTTCGTTCAGATAAATAATTACAAAGAACAACTTGAACAATGCCAGCAATTATTACACGAAAAGAAAGGTAATAAATATTCACGTTGATATACACAAGGACACTTTGTTTGGTAGTAATGACTGTAAGACTATAACAAACTGTACAGTTTGGAACTGAGCAAGACAATAGAGCTTGTCTAAATGGTTTCGAATTTGTTAAATATCATGTACCGGTTAAGAAATGGTTCATGGTTTGGCATGCTCCATCGAGTTATGGATGCACGCGGGAAGTTCGGAGAGCACGAAAAAAGCGTAAGATTTTTTGAGTGCTCTCCAACTTCCCAAGTGCATCCATAACTCAATGGAGCACGCCAAACCATGAACCATTTCTTTTATAACAGAGAATCAGACACAAAACAACGGAAAACAATATTTATTTCGCTGATTAAAAACGAGTTTCTCATTACGTTTGAAATTACCGTGCTCCATCGAGTTATGGAGCACGCACGGTAGCCAATCAGAAACCCCATTATATTACATCTATGTTATAATAATAAATGGGAGACGAAAATTCCAACTTACAGCAACAATAAAAAGGAAGTGAAGTTGAACCATTGCAAAACAATAATCATGCTAGCACTCACAGATATGTACGTATCCTATGTTATAGAGAAGCTTAAAAGTCATGATGAAATCCTACAGTGTGAGAAAGTTAAATCAGAAAGAGAAAGGTGACACTTTTGTTGTAAAATTAAGTATTGAAGCAATTGCTTAAATGTGAAATGAAGGACTTCACTGGAATTCAGTCAAAGTTCGACTGAGTGCCTTTTCAAAAGGTTTAACTGATAATTATAAATTATTAGGTTTTTTTTAAAAGTTAAAATGCATCTTTTGGGAGATGATCTTCCCCTCAATTTTTGACCAATTTTCAAAATCTTTCCAAAACATAAAAATCTATAAGCCAACTGATGAACTTAAAAATTTGACTTTTAGCTTTTTGAAGTTGATTTAAATTGGTTCGCTTTACGTTGTAAAATTTATATTCATTCTTGATTATTATCTAATAGCCGTTTCTAGAATTTTTACTTTAAAGTTTATAATTTTTTATATTAATTTTCTACATGCCTTTGTAGAGATGAAATTGAGAACGCGAAAAAGAAGGTTGACGAAGAGCTAGTAGAAATGCAAAATGAAAAAAGTGAATTGAAAGTAGAGCAAAGTGAGCTAAGATTGAGTATAACCGAAATTGAAATGGAGAAGGAACTGTTGGTTGAAACGATTGCGAAAAAGGATAATGTAAGTAAATTATTGTTTGGGTGACAAATGTAGAATTTTTTCTTCAAATGCAGAAAACTGTTTAAAGTGCCTCTATGGTCTGTGGGATCTTTACATATTTAAATAAC
Organism: Paragorgia papillata; assembly: GCA_035771165.1. Lineage (NCBI taxonomy): Eukaryota > Metazoa > Cnidaria > Anthozoa > Scleralcyonacea > Coralliidae > Paragorgia > Paragorgia papillata. The sequence continues at coordinate 1,811,613 of JAWNZC010000140.1, forward strand.
TTAGGTTAAAAGAAAATGTTTCCCGAAATTTTTTCTCAAAAATATTAAATGCTCGCCCATTAACAGTGCTCCGAAGTTGGCCAAATCAGCTCAAATCGCGCCATTTTGAAAGTTAGACCGTTTTCTTGGGCCTGCAGGGCTCTAATTGATAGATTTACGTCACATTTGCGTCACAGTCGGAACACCAACATTTCTTCCACCGAGTCTGAGTCAGACGAACCATCTTGGAACATATTGATGAATATATTTAAAGTTTTCATTGCTTAAATAAAGGTTTAAGAGACGCAATACCAAAAACGCACTAAATAGTCAGAAGTTCGGTTCCGACCGTGACGTCACAGAGTAAACTCGCACCATGTCCCTAATGCACGGTCACAGTTAAAGAGGTACCAACTTTGAAGCGCTGTTAATGGGCGGGGATTTAATATTTTTGAGAAAAAATTTCGGGAAACATTTTCTTTTAACCTAAGTTATTTAAATATGTAAAGACCCCACAGGCCATAGAGGCACTTTAAATTTATATTGAAAACTTAATGTCCATCAATGTTCGATCTTTTCAATATTTAAATGTAGGAAATTAGCGTGACACAGAGTGACGCCCAAGAGAAACTTAAAAACAGGTTGGTCAACACAATAAACCTTACAAATTATACAGTGTAAAAGTAGTGTAGACAGTGTTTTAGATAGAGCAAATAAAAAAGATGGTAAACTGCCGAGATTAGTTTTGATGACTAAATACTGACGTTTCGAGATGAGCCCTAAACTAATTTCGACAGTTAAGAACTTTCATTTTGCTCTTAAATATACCAGAAAAGCAAACGATTACTGTATTTTTTTGTTTGTATTTTCATTGATACTGTTCTGACTGGTAAATTTTATTTTTCAGACAAGATACGATTTGCTCGCTGCAAGAAAAAATAAAAGATTTGAATTCAGAGATTTGTTCTTTGAAAGAAAAAGGAATAGAAAAGGAATGTTTGGTATGAACACTGATAATATCATAGAGCTCATTTATTTATTACTTATATATATATATAACTAATTATCATGGTGATCATTATCGTCATCATTGTCATTATCATCATCATTACCATCATAATCATAATCATAATCATAATCATAATCATAATCATAATCATAATCATGCATCATCACATCACCATGCATCAACCACATTACCATCACAACATTAGCATCACCATCACCATTACCACATCACCATCACCATTATCATCACCACCACCACTAATTTTGCAACACATGTGAAACCTATGTGGTCACACGAGGATTAATGTGAGATGTTTATAAGGAAGTGGCGCACTATACTTTTTATAAAAAAAATCATTCATCTCAAATATTTTAGATTGAAAAAAGAAATCTTGGTCTCCAAACGTTACAACGACGTCATTCTGAAGGATGTATTCAAACAGAGTGGTAAACTTTGAAATATCTTTTTCAGCTATCGTGTCAACGTTCTAATATTTTGCCGAAATTAGTTTTCAGATAACGAAATACTGACATTTTGAGCGGGACCCTTCATCAGAGTAAAAAGTCGATGAAGGACTCCACTCGAAACGTCAGTATTTTGTTATCAAAACTAATCTCGGTAGTTCACCACATTTTCACTTTGATCTATCTAAACTAACACTGCGCACCCAGCATTCTACTTTTTTATATTTTGATCGAGTCCTTTCGTTTCAGGTGTGTATCTGAGCAACATTATGGTACGCAAGGAAAATCTTTGAACTCACTTCAGAAACAACTCGAAGAAACAGAAAAGGAAAGATTTCGATTACAACAAGAGCTTGAACAAGTCGTTCAGGTAAGTCATAAAAAGAGTGAACCCAGACAGCTAAAAAAATTGCTTTACAGTCCGAACATCTTTTGGTGGAAATTATTTTGGACTTGTACAACTCTGAGCGATAAAGCTTTTGTTTTTAATTTAATAATGTCTATATGAAGTGAAAAATATCATTGCGGTTTTGAACAGATAAAGCCTGGTTTCCATATAATCGCTACGATCACTCAAAAATTAACTCGGCGATCGCAACAACAATCATGATAACAATCATGTCGCTGTTTCCATATGATCGCTAAGGCGGCCATAGTTGACTGCGACCATTCTTTTAATGGTCCGCTGGGATGCATACTGATCGCCAAGATCGCTGAGATTGCAAAATCACCGTTTCCATATAAAACGCAACGATCGCCACGATCGCTGAGATCATAGTTAATAGAACATATACATGGTTCGGAAACTCGTCCAAAGTGATTGTTCTATGTTTTTGTTCAAGTTTATGGAAATTTGTGCAATTTTACGGTATTGTATTTTCTGTATAATGAAGCAGTCATCCAATAGCAACGATCGGGTTTAATTAGTGAGTTGCTTCATCATCACGTGTTGTGGTGCTTCATCATCACGTGTCCATAGAATTTACTTCCATATAAGGAACTCCATTGTCAGTTCAACCACGGTTCAACATGACCATGCTTCATGTTGAAAGACAATAGAGCTTCCAAACCATGTATATGTTCTATTAACTATGCTGAGATAGAACATTTTCTATCTCGGCGATCGTGGCGATCGCGATCGTTGCGTCAGTGGTTTCCATATGATCGCTACGATCGCTGCGATCGCCAAGTTCATTTATGAGCGATCGTAGCGATTATATGGAAACCAGGCTTAAGCGTCACAGCATCACAGAGCAAAGTGAAAAGATAGTAAACTCCTGAGAGTTTTTGCAACGAAATACTGACGTTTCGAGCGGAGCCCTTTATCAGAGTAACGTTTACCACCTTTTCACTTTAGCATAATTACATAATACTTTTATTGTATTTTTGGAAATTGGTGCAGTATATGCATGTGCAGTATATATAATTTAACCTGAAATTGTTTCTACCTTTCCTTACTTCAAGTTTGTTTTTCTCAGCATTTTAAAGATGCTTTTGAGGAAGAAATGGCGAAAGAGGTGGACGAAGAAAGGAGAATTAGTGAAGAAAGAGAAAGCCAATTACTGTCTGAAGTAGGTAGAATTACAAACCGTGTTATCAAACTCTTCCTGAGTTTTTCGATTTACAGTATAACTAATAATGTTATTAATTCGTATTGGTTTTTGTTTGTTGTTGTGTAGTTAGAAAACAAGCGTAAAGAATGTCTAGACAGAAAAGAACACTCAGTCTTTGGTACGTATTTTATGCGAGTTTATTCAAGAGCAAATGTGGGACGAAATTTAAAGGCAATTTTCAGTTTTGCCGTTTAATTTTGTCTTGGAAAAATGGTCAGCCATTGTTCTACAATATGCAGGGTCGGATTAATGGTTTGTTGGGCCTGGAGCTGTAAGAGACAACAGGGCCTATATACTGTAGAGTGTTTATATGTGACGTCATCAAAATTATAAAATACACAAAGCTGTCTCTTTTTACATGTCTTTAAAGGCTGTTTTCCATTACGTCCGCTTTGCTCGCGCGGGCGGAGCGTGCATTGGGAATTGAAATATTTCCAACTTTCAAAACCCAGTCCGCCCGCGTGCGGGCAAAGCGGACGTAATGGAAAACAGCCTTAAATGAACAACGTTGCAAACCTCCGCCGAAACTGTCGGAAATCGATACAAATCATTCTTTAGTTACTGACAGTGTTTTTGAAACCTTTGCTAATTACTATATGTACATTCGAAGTGATGTCCAAAACATTTTGAAATTAAAAGTTAACTGTTTTGGTTAAAAAGTCGGTTGCATCGATGCGAGCTCAGAATTTCAGATAATCAGCGCCATTCTCGTTCCCAGAGCTCCAACCGTGCTGTTTTGGCGCCAAAAATAGGTGATTATGCTCAGTACTCACACCAGTCTCTTGCTCCGTTTTTGCTCGGGTCGAGCTAAACAGCCTAACAGGCTAGGGGCCCAGGACCACAGAATAATTTGATTTTTGTGTTTTGACACAATGATATTGGCAAAGAACACTTATTCACGCTATGACATTATTTGTTTAGCGTTTACTGTATTTATTATTAAATTTAATATTGTTGTCTGGCAAAAGAGGGGCCTATTTCTCTCTTGGGCCTGGAGCTGTAGCCCCATCAGCCCCGCCTTAATACGGCCCTGACAATATGTATCCATTGTTCTATAGCTAAATGGCATAATGGTACCAATTTGTTTTTCGGCGACAAACAAAATTTTGCACGAAACAAGTAAAAAACAAGGGAATGGAGATTTTGGAGCTCGTGCTGCCGTGCACCGATTTAAGGTGGCTCCATACAGTTTCTTGAAATATGGAAAATACAAGTTTGAGAGTCCAAAACACGTGATTAAACAATTCGGAAAAATAATAAGACTAAATGTTATGCATAGTTAAACAGTCTGACAATCAAAAACTGTCACCAAATAAATATCAACAGTTGTTGCTATGGCAACAACGACGTTTCACAATGGCTGCCAATTACCTTTCAAACTAGTTTAATTCGAAAAAAACTTTGGTGACCCCCAATTTTTTTTTCTTTAAAACTTTTCTTGGAGTATGAGTAATCAATAGGCCGATTTAAAAAAAACTCTGTAGAACGAAATTTTTTAAAAATTAACAAACATGATTTTTCCGGAAAAAAAATTATTCGTTCTACAGAATTTTTTTTAAATCGGCCTATTGATTACTCATACTTCAAGAAAAGTTTTAATGAAAAAAAAATTGGGGGTCACCAAAGTTTGTTTCGAATTAAATTAATCTGAAGGGTAATTGGCAGCCATTTTGAAACGTCATTGTTGCCATAGCAACAACTGTTGATATTTATTTGGTAACAGTTTTTGATTGTCAGACTGTTTAACTATGCATAACATTTAGTTTTATTCTTTTTCCGAATTGTTTATGCACGTGTTTTGGACTCTCAAACTTGTATTTTCCTTTTTTCAAGAAACTGTGTGGAGCCACCTTAAGGGGATTTTATTAGTAAAAAATAACGGCGTTGGTGTGTTTCAGTTTCGGAGTAACGGTTATTCAGGCTCGTGCACAGTCTTCCATTTTCATTGACGCGCCATGCCCGTGCCAGGGTGCAGCATAAAAGCCTGGGTACCAAGATTTTCCCGCCAAAACAATTTCTTCAGCATACTCACTCACTGTGTTGATATACATAGAAACCATAGTTGATATAAAGTGAGTCAATGAAGTGACGTATTTCTTTTTATGTTGTTGTTTTAGTATCAAAAGCATATGAGAGGTTGCAGGGTGAATTGGAAAGTCTTTGGCAAGAGAAAGAAGTTACCAGTCGAAAATGGTAGGTCATTTTTTAATTCTCATCAATAAATATGGCAGTATTATTTTTTGTTTTTTAAAGGGGATTGGCAATAAAAATTAAGTTTGGCTTCTTTGAAAGAACATGTAAAATAGTAACAGAAGATCTTTTACAACATTTTCGTATCTTTTTTCGTTTTCAAGATATTTCAATTTGTTGAATATGTAAATAAGATGGTCTCTGACGTCATGAGCAGGGTACAGTATCTTCATACAGAGCAAAATCACTTACATATCTATAATTGCTCAACATGAGATGTTCAGCGTCACAAGGAGTTTTTATGTGCACAGTTTCAAGTGATTTCGTTGAACAAACTTAGAGATATAACTGGTTTTGCCACATGTGAAAATATTTTACCCCGCTCATGACGTCAGAGACCATCTCATTTACATATCAAACAAACTGGAATATCTTGAAAACGAAGAAAGATACGAAAAAATTGTCAAAGATCTTCTGTTACAATTTTATGAATTCTTTCAAATTAGACAAACTTAATTTTTATTGCCAATGCCCTTCAAGCCACTGAATCGAAATAGTTATAGCATTAGATTGTCAGCTTGGAGCTCGTAAAGTTTTGTTAGTTTTTTCTAAGCTGTCGTAAGTTGTTAGTACTCGGGAAAGTCTTAGCTCTAGACGCGGGTACTCGAACCCGGAACCTTCCGAATGCTATAGTTGGACTCTCTAACCATTGAGTCACTATAACTCAGACGGCAGACCGAGGTTGTTGACAGTATATATACCTCTGGAATTTGGAAGGTTTCGAGTTCGAATCCCATCTAGAGCTCAGGATTTTTCTGAGTGTGAAGGCCTGGCCAAACGCTTTCAACATCGCATTCAACATAATTCAACATTGTTGAACGATGTTGAATAGTGTTGAAAGCACGAGTGACCAAATGAATTCAACATCGTTCAACATTCATGAATGACAATTAATTGAACGCGGGCTACCACAAAAGCTGTTCAACAAAGTTGAATGAAATGTGGCCAAATGCGTTCAACACCTTTCAACATTTTGAGAACAATAGAAATGTTGAACGCGTGTTGAACGAAAATTTGAACATGTTCAAATTTCGTTCAACATCATTCAACACCATTCAACAACGTTCAGCATCATTCAACAGGGGTGACCAAACGCTTTCAACATGTTGAATTCAACAATGTTGAACGATGTTGAATGAAATGTTGAAAGCGTTTGGCCAGGCCTTTACAGTTGATTTCACGTTACTTTACCGCCGTGTGTTGCGAAGTTCGTTGGAAAGTTCAGATATTCGTTCGGAATTACGTTGCTAAGGTTGAAAAATTATCCATTCAGAATGAGTTTTGATCCAAAGCTCGCAATTTGATTGGATAATTTTCAACCTTAGCAACGTAATTCGGAACTTCCAAACGAATATCTGAACTTCCGAACGAACTTCGCAACACACGGCGGTAAAGTAATGTGAAATCAACTGTGACATTTTACGATAGCTTCTACAGCAAGAATTGAGAAGACCGAATTTATATTGTTAACCAATTTTGAAGGACTGTTGGTGAAAGAAATGAACTCGGAATGCAATATTTCTAAGTTTTTTCTAATTATTTATCACCTTTTTTCTTCATTTAGCGAGAGCTTGGAATACGAAAGAAACCAGTTGAGGGAACAGGTCGAAGAACTTTGTCGAAGTCATTTAGAGTAAGGGTTCATATTGGGCTACGTTTACACGGTACCGGACGAATTCGAGACCGGTCTCGAATTAGTACGCTTTGGCCTGTTTACCATAGGTAGCCCAAAAATCTGCGTAGAAGCCGCCGAACGCGAGTCACAACAAAACTCGCCCCATTCTCCTTCTAGCTGTCGCGCGACAGCTAGAAGGGGAATGGGGCGAGTTTTGTTGTGACTCGCGTTCGGCGGCTTCTACGCGGATTTTTGGGCTACCTATGGTTTACACGAAGAAATATCCGGTACCGTGTAAACGGGGTCTGAGACGAGTTAAGACTGTTATGAGGCATAGATAGTAAAAAGACTGGATAGGAAACTTGATGGCGTGAGCATAACAACCTTGTTGAAATTGACAAGCTTAAAAACCCCTTGTATATTCAAAGTTTAGAGTTGATACAACTTAAGAAAATATCAAGGTTTACTAGTTAAAATATGCATCACAAATTCCAGGCAAAACAAAGTACTATTTTGGGACGCCAGTTTCTTTGAAACAACACAGAAAACATCAAAACAAAGATCAACAACATTTACCTCGAGCACTCGATTGTGGCTTAGGCAGGTTTGTAAGGCGATAAAATCATTTGAAACATCAACATAGGGGGCTTTCCATTTACACGGTTAGACCGGTCAGTCCGGTTAAATGGAACACGATTCGTTTGAGGCCTGGGATGGTCTGACTGGAAAATTTGGTCCTAATCAAAAGCAAGTCCATTCTGTCCGGACTGACAGGTCTAACCTTGTCAATTGGAAAGCGCCCATAGACCTTATTAAAAAATGGCCGCCGAATTAACATTCTTTTATGTGCTTATGACCTCGTTTTAAAGTAAAAATTCTTTTGAATTTCACACATGAAAACGAGTTCATAAGGGCTGATTTTTATATATATAAAAGAATTTTAATTCGGTGGCCAGTTTTGAATAAGGTCTATAGTCAACTGAATGTGAGAACATCAAGAATTTGAAGAAAAGTTCACTTGAAAACCTCAGTAAAACAAGCATATACTCACTCCATGCAACTAGGTTTCAACCATTTTTCAAACTGAGTGAATGCGATTTAACCAATCAAAAGGCTCAAAACACCCCACATGACTATTAGTTTCTTATCCAGTCCTTTCACAATCCATGTATGAGGCGAGCTAGCCAGGTTACTGGGCTGATTTTATGTCACGAAAATCTTTCGAAAAAAAGAATTAGAATACCCTGTGCGCTATACTTACAGAAAAACGAAGGCAATTTTGCTTTGTTATCATATATCCATTTTGCATTTCTCAAATAGTCGTAATAAGATTTCCATGACATAAAATCAGCCCTGTAACCGGGTTAGCCCGCCTCACGAACGGCCCCTAAGTCTTGATTACGACCGGCTGAAGAAAACATGCTTTCCAAATAAATAAAATAGATATTTATTTTGTTT